>RJWM01002518.1:0-127458 GCA_004363535.1 Dasyprocta punctata | reverse complement strand
GTCTCTTGTTTTTATTACAGTAGCTTTGTGGTATAATTTCAAGTTGGGTATTGTGACACCCCTAGCCTTGCCTTGTTGCCTAGGATTGTTTTTGCTATTCTAGGTCTTTACTGGTTCCAAATGAATTTCAGGAACATTTTCTCTAGTTCTGTGGGGTATGCTAATGGATTTTGTTTGAGATGACATTAAATCTGTATAATAATTTCAGAAATATGGCCATCTTCACTATGCTGGTTCTTTTTACCCAAGAGAGGGATATCTTTCCATTTTCTGATATCCTTTTCAATCTCCTTTTTCAGAGTACTGTAGCTTTCAATATAGAGATCTTTTACTTCCTTTGTTAGATTGATTCCTAAGTATTTCAGTTTTTTCAATGCTGCTTGTGAAAGGTGTAGTTTCTGTAATTTCTCTCTCAGTGAGTTTTTTATTCTTATATAGGAAGGCTATTGATTTGTGAGTGTTGACTTTGTATCTAGCTATGCTACTGAACTCAGTTATTAAATCTACAAGTCTAGCAAGAGTCCATCTAATTGTATTTAGCTTCCAAATTTTTCAGAGCATATCACAAATCATAATGGACTGGTCAGTACTCATTTATCTGTAGCTACTTTTGACAACTTGCAGACCTTGTTGCTTTACAAATCTACAAAGCCAGCTTCTCTGTGACACTGCCAAGTACAACCTGGGCTGACTATGACTGCTTCCATGGATGAGCGTCCATAATTTAGGGTTTATATGCACCTGGGTAATACAGACACACACTATTCTGAGTCAGTCCTAATTTTTCCCTGTCCCCACTATAAGCTCCTTAAAGACAATTATCTCCCGGTAATTCTGGAATGTTTGGTACCACGGTGTGTTGAGCAACTTGCTGACTTCTTGCATCTGTACTTAATTAAGTACAGATGCAACCTACAGCAAGATATTGTTTCTATTTCCAAACTTTAACCAAAAAATGTTTATACAAAAATCAGGGAAAAAAATTTTTTTGAGGTTCTCTGTGGATGATTGTGATTTTTTTGTTTTATTTTTAATTCCTTCCAGCAAGTTCTATTGCCAAGATTGGATCAGATCCTTTAAAACTAGTGCATGATACTGTCGAGGAAACCACAGACTGGGTCTACGGCTTCTTTTCTTTGTTGTCTGACATCATCTCATCCGAAGGCGAGGAAGAAGATGAAGATGGGGAGGAGGACATTGACAAAGGTACAGAGAGGCATGGAGACATCACTAGGTACTAGGATCGATACTAGAAATGTGTCACAGGGGCTTGCTTAGACTTCAGTCCAAATGAGCCCTTGAGTCAGGCTACACCAGAATAAGCACACTCTGAGTGCTCTAAGTATTTCAGTAGGCTTCCAAATGAAGTAAATTAGTCTCTCTTTGGTTTTCATGTTGGAGTTTATCTGTCATCATGGCAAAAATGCAAAAATTAAATGTTGCCATTATGGTACCACTATAATAAAGTGAGTCTTATGATTTACACTATAAACCCACAATAAACCCTCACATTTATGTGCTTCTTAAGAAAAAGTAGTATCTATATTTCAAGTTTATCTCTAAGAAGATTGAAATAAAAACAGTAAAACTAAAAATACATATAGATGTTTAATCCATGAGTCATATTCAGAGTCAAATAGCCAAAAGTAAAACTAAAGGGACAATCAAGGAAATAAGTTTATTGAATAAAATGAAGATATAGAATGGTAGAATAATTTTAAACACTAGGACAATTATGCAGTTAATCTATATGCTCTAATGAATAAAAGAAAATCTTAAATTTAGCCGTATATAAGCTTGCATTGAATGGGTGTGAAAACAACAAAGTACTGTGATTCTGTCTTTTAAATTACATTTTTAAGACTGTTCTAGTCATCAGAGTATGTATTCAACCTTGGCTAACAGAAGATTCTTACTGTTAGAACCCCTGCTATGTCTTTGTCTGAATTTATATTAGTTTTGGCTCCAGCAAGAAGTCAGGATGAGCAACAGAAACTGAAATTAATTTGATAAATGACTGATAATGTGTAATTTGGACCACTGCCACAATTTTATTAAACTCATAAAAATGAAGCTATCTCAAATAAACGTATATGACCAATGTTTATGCTTTGGAATTTGGAATTAGTGAACCGATATAATATACTAAATATGAATGTCAAAAAAATCCCAGATCTTTAAAAAATAAAAGAATATGTTTAAGTAGTAAAGCCTTGTTATGCAGTATAAAACTTGTAATTTATATTTTTGTCTTGGTTTAGGAGAAACAGAGGAACCTCCCTTGAAAAAAAAAGGTTGGTTGTTTTTAAAAATTAATTTCTCTGTATTAATGTTAATTTTCACTAATACTCAAGTATATTTCAAATGTATTGTCTCTTTAATTTATCTTTGATATCAAGGTTTTGTTTAATAATTAGATGAAAATCTATAATCAGAAAAAAATAGTTCCTTCTAGTGAAGGAACCCACATTTTTCAGTTTATTATTAAATGGATTTCTTCAGTACATTCATGCAAGTCTGTCCATACAGAGAGCACCATGAACTGATTTCAGGATTGATTGGAAATTACTGGAGCTATGGAAAGAACCTAGAAGATGATAAAGCCAGTGATCTTTTTTTCCACTATGGCTAGATTTATTGAGTTTAAATTCTGGTACTTATCCTTTTTGTTATTTTTTGTCAGTCTTATTTTACTGATATTTTAGGTGATAGTTGTGATTCACAATAGCTGAAATACCGCGGAGGATACTGAGCTCGGAGGGAAAGGTGTTGGTCGACTTGTTTTCACGTATCATTCCCCGAGGGTGGCGTCTCCTCCTCTGCGTGCGTGCAGGGCGAATTTCCTCAGGAGAACAGCCAGGGCTTCAGGGCCTGAGGGGAGTGGTCGTGAGCCTAAAGCTGGGACAACAGACCTAGGAAAAAAGGGGTTCAGCTACACAGCAAGGGCCTCAGAGGGGCAGGAGTTTTATAGAACAGAGTAAAAGCTATTATCCGGGAGGGGTGATGGGCAACAAAGGCACCATCCTGAGGTACATTCGGTGGGAGACAAAACCCAGCCAACACTTACCCAGCTTGGCACAACTGTGCTGCTTCAGTTCCGCTGCGGGTGTGACAGCTTCTTACATCATCTGCTCCAGAGAAGTGCTGGCTTCTGTTTCTCTCTCCTAAGACCAAAGTACACTCAAACAGTAGCGTCCAAACATGTAGCGTTAGCCTTGCCTGGTGACTACCTTGCCAGGTGGCATAAAATCACATCAGTGTATGCAGGGTACATTAATTTGGAAAATTTGATTGTACGATATGTGTGTCCCACTTAATAATCTTTCTTTTTGATTTGAATTTTCCTTTGGAATTATTTTAAAATTAACTTTCATGCAATGGTTAGTATAAATTGAAAATCCAAAAAGTTGTTGAACTATTTTTTTCTTAAATTATTGCCTTGATTCATCAAATAAGAAAGAAAAAAACTCTTATATTGTTTACAATACTATATTTTTAGTGCTGGTAATACCCATTAGTCCAAACAGTCTAAGAAGGAATACATGTGTCTGAAAATCATGTACACTTGTATCTTGAGGGAATACATATTTGAAGTGAGGCTGAGAATTGACTTAAAAACAGTTGAATATTCTTTCTTAATAATATTGTTTACAAAGTTATATTTAAAATGGACATTGAAGGAAAATTTTGTATACATTATCTTGGCTACAAAAGCTGTATAATGATAAACAGTTGAAAATGGACTGACCAACATGTATTTTGTTATAATTATTGGTTTTTATGGTTAGTTTTTCTATTAGTAGAGTTACAGAAGCAATGTAAGTTTTAAAGTAGTTGTAATAATTTACAAAACATTTATTATGCACATTCTGCCTTGAAAGTTATACTTTTAATATTATTGTTAAGGAAGAGATTTTATGAGTTTTTTTTCTTTCTAGGTTGTTTTATATTTAAAATTTTGGTATAGGCCATAATTCTTAGTAATGTAAGTTGATGATTGCTTCAAAATTTTGCTTTTCCTCTATCTAAATAACTAATAACTAATACTCCTTTCTATTTGTGTATGTGGAATATTTAGCCATTTATATTACCTAACTTAGCAGGCTACAACATTTTCTATTCAACTACCCTGTACCTACCTAAGGCATTTTATTTAAATCAACTTAAAATTTTACTTCTCTTTGCCCAGTTATTTTTGTTCTTACCAAAATAAAAATTTTACCTCCTTATTATTTATAGGTGATGTTTGCAGTTCTAATCTGATTTGGAAAAATAGTCCAGTCTACTAGTGGCTGGGTTGCAGGATAAATTACTAAACAAATTGTTAATCCATATAAAATTTTTAAATACTATTCAGTGGCTTATTTTGTTATATATGTAAGATAGTTTAAGGGCATTATACGTAGTATCTCATGTCTTTATATTCTTCATGGATATTTAGTTTTCAATTTGTCAAATTCTAAAATACTAATTTCTATTATTAAACATTCCATGATGAGGGTTCAAAGGACTTAACCTTTAGAATATGTTACATTTTTACTACATAATTGTCTAAAGGTTTTTTCTGTGAAAACTAAATAATTTCAAAGTTAAGATGGAATAATCGTAGTCATTCAGAGCTACGCACACTCCATTTTTTTAACAATGAAAACGGGTCTTCAATTTTAAGTGCATAGTGACCTCCTGGATTATAGATTTATGTCTTGCCTTTGAGGAAAGCACCTGAGACCCTTCTACATTACATTTAATTTCTTTGCCTCCTAACTGCCTGCCTTTTTGCACAAGAAAGTGTTCTTCAGGATAAGCAGACCCCAGATATGAAGTCTGATGTTCTGTGAGATTGCACATGATGTGTTTCAATGGCAGAGGAAGTGATTCCTCCACTGAGTGCAAACAAATTACATTCTGTTTATAGTTATGTTTTTAAATTGCCCTAAAGCTCTGTAGGTTGAAAGAGCTGCCTAGTAAATTTAAACTTAGTTCTTTTATTGTGTACTTTTCTTACTTTATTGAAATCCACAATAGCTCTTTGCAGTTAGAGGGAATGAGGAAGAGCCAGGACATTTGAGCATCATAAATATGCAGGGCTTTAGGAGGAGGGTATTGAAAGACTGTGTGGCGTCACTGGTCGTGAGATAGATGGGGCTGTGCGTGTGCCAGAGTTCTCACCACATCCGTCTCTGCAGGCAACTTCAGTGGTTAGACCGGGCTGAGCACTGAGCGTCTGAAAAATATGTTGCATGGGAGAAAGGAGGGAGCATAACAAGATGGCAGAACCTATTAAACTTCACAGTCTTGGAATACTGGTTACTGAGTTGGCCCCAGTAACACTGCTAAGTAGTAGGTACAGCTGTCTTTGGTTGTCTTCTCTAAATGAGTTTAGCTTGAAGCTGAGCTGTTTGCAGAACTTGTCACTCTATCTTCTGCCTGTCTTTGTAGACATGAATCAGACCTGTAACTACAGGGAGACTCAATCCAGAGGGGACAGAAGGCAGGCATGCAGGTGGAGTTGGAGTGAGAAAGGCAGGGAAGCTTGGGGAAAAAGGAGTGCTGGGGAATGTTCCAGAGAATCATTTCTTTGTCGTTGACAACAGAGTCTATGTGTCAGATTTAGGGGATGTCTTCATTATAGTCACTTTACTCACAAGAGACCAAAATCCATTCCAACTGAACAGAATTGATCCTTCACTGGTTCGGGAGATGGGAAGATATGAAGTCCACTGACTGCAGGCATAGCTCAATATGGGTTTTTGTATAATGTCCAACAAAACATCTTATTTTCCATTCTGCTTTTCTTCCTGTTCCGTTTGCTTTTCTTTCCTATAGCAATTATGGTTACCAGAAGCTTGAGACCAAAGTTATTTTACTTTAGTGCTCCAGGAGAGGGACCTGTGCTCTTTTCCCAATTGTTCCAAATAAAATAACTCAATCGACCCTCACTGATGTGGACTGAGTTCTGTACCCTGCTTGGAACCAATCAGTTGGCCAAAGAGTTGTAAGGTATACTTTGTCAAGACCCGGAGAATGAAGGACTAGAAAATTAGGTAGCATCACCACAACTTCTTCAGTTGAGATGAGAAGAGGAATGATTCCTGAGATTGAAAGAGAGAAGCTGTGGCAATAATAGTATCGGGGACCCGGCCTAGATCCCCAATCTCCCGAACGAGTGCACGGCGAAGGCTTAAATAAATGAGACAAGTGGTATGATTTTAGGGCTCCAGGAGGATCAAAGCCCCTGCAGAGCTCTTGACTCTGCAGCTGTCATGAGGGCTAAGACAAAGACCTCTCTCCTTGCCCGTACTTATTATCAAAGTAGACAAAGAGAGGGGATACTGAGGAAAGCGCGGGAAATGAGCAGGACCTTGGGAGTCACTTGAAAGACTTCTCCAAGTAGTAAATTGTGCCAATTAAGGAGAACTGTCTTATCTCCATGATGTCATTTATGGTGGGAAAGAGATGCTGCAGATATGTGATGTTTGCAGCTGCAGTCTCTATCTATTTACCTGAGTCTGAGCCAGGCGTCTTCGGCAGTGACCTTATCTTGCCTTTTGAGGTATCTCTGGCCTCATTGGCCACTACAGGCCTCGGCCAGGACCAATGATTTATAGAGGTTACTTACTATAAATCAGCTCCCATCGCCAGGCAAGGGGCCTAGGCCTTGGACAGGCTCACAGATAAACAGAAAGCCAATTAGTTAATTTTAAACCCTGCTCAAAATCCCTTCACAGTGGTCTCCAACAACCAGAAGCCATGGATGTCTTTATCTATTTTGGGTTTTTAACTCAGAATCCCAGATCACCTCTCACCTCAGATTAATGAAATCTGAATCATAAAGTTTGAGCCTGAGATTCCTGAGAGGCTGAGGCAGGGAGAGGACAAGTGGGGTGGGAGTGCCGGGAATGACTCTTAAGGACAATGGAGAAAAATGCTCTAAAATTGCTGGTGGGACTCATTGCACATCTCTGTGAATGACTGAAAACCATTTTATTGTGCACTTGAAATGGATTATTTGTATGACTTGATTTAAAAATACATGAAACACTAAAACTAAACATGCAATTGCCCTCCCTCCCATTAAAAAACAATTTTAAAAAAATAATTCAATAACATGTCTAAATCACTACCAAAGTGAGGGCCAGATCAACCCAAAACAGTGACTCTGAAATTAAGAAATTATAAACATTGGGAGACAAGGAAGGAAGACAATGAGGGAGAGTGAATACAGCATAGTCAACTTACATGTCGTGACTGCTGTATATAAATTACTAAAATGAAAACTAAGCCAACGTCACTGCCACACCAACCTAGACTGTTGGATGCCCACTGACAGTCTCATCCTCTGCACTAACAGAACTGGAAACACGGCTGGGATAAACTCAAATGAGCACAACACGGAGGTAGCTGCCTTGGTTTCCCATTTGTTATTTACTTATGATAAAGTTAGCAAACCTCAGTGGCTTTCAGTTCTTACATCTGTAAAACAAAGGTGCTGAATACGTTGGTGTCTAGGTCCTTTCTGTCTGTAACATTTTTGACTCTATGATGAAATTGTCTTGTTGTGAATTAGTAGTTTTATCAAGAGTTTCATCTGGACTAGAGCTTATTACTTCAAATCGTGGCCCTTGGGAGCTATTTAGAAATCCAAGCTCCACTTAGACTAAGTGAATCTGAATCTGCATTTTAAGAAGATCCCTGGGCAGTTTACATGCACATTACAATTTGAGAACATTGATCTGGACAGTAGTTTGCACTTCCTCCTGTGATTCTGAAATTACCTGAAAGTTCATTTAATTGCAGATCCCTAAAAATTTCCTCACCCTGAGAGACTAATTGATTAAGCTCAGGAACATATTTTAAAATCTCTGCAGATGATACCAGTGCACAGCCACATGGATCTTGTGTCGAATATCGTCAGATATGGAACACACATATGAACATAGCCAAAACCTCATGTATATCTGATGATCTAATAGAAGGTTATTATTTGTAATCATTTTCACTTGCCTGGTTTATGCACACCTGGGAATTAGTATATCTGCTATTGGTGGAGAAAATAAAACTTAAAGAGGAAATGAATTAACCTGAGAGTATACAGTTTATGGCAAAAATGAGATTAGGCAGATAGCATCTTAATATACTTAGTTTGAAAATTTTTGTGGGAATCAATAGTATACAAAGTTGAGACTTATTTTCCTGGAAAAGGTGAGCTTCTCTTTTCATGTACTGAAACATAATAAAATGAGGCTTCAACCTATTTTGCATTTATCAACTTAAACATCCTTGTAAGAAATTCTCAGTACCTGCTCATTCCTATACCTGGAGCATGTACCCATTTAGCCACAAACAATAGATGCTTTGAGGAGGGGAAAACTATCCTATTTATACTTTTTATTTGTGATGAATAGTGCCCTTTACTGAAAAATATTTTCTTTAATATTGCATAAAAGTATCAGAAAATACAGAAACTTGCACAAAATTTGTTATGTTTATGTAAAATACTGAGTTCAGTAAAACATGTTCCATTAGCATTATTTAGCTACCACATAGAAGACTACATTTGCTCAGTAGTTTGTCATAGTTAATTAATCTTTTGTGTCCTTGTAACAACTGGAAAAATCTTATAAATAATATTACATTCAAATGAATAATTTAAATTTTAGTATTTAAAATGAGAAAAATTATACAATGACATTTTATATTTTTTGATTCTTTGAAATATCTAAAGAAAGCAGTGATAAAAGACATTCTTTGAAATTCATAAACCACATAATAATTTAATAAACTGAGTTGTCATCTTGAATCAAGATAGTTGCTTTGGTGACAGAGATTATCCTTTTAACGTCTTGAATCTGTCACTTAAAAATCCTTAATTGATCACATTTTAACTGATTAATGTGTCATTGATAAAGAAAAATTGTGTGCTTTAAACTGATCATGTACATTTAAGACAAAATTATAGCCGGGCGTGGTGGCGCACGCCTTTAATCCCAGCACTCGGGAGGCTGAGGTAGGCGGAGCGTTGTGAGTTCGAGGCCCGCTTGGGCTACAACGCGAGCGCAAGGCCGGCCTGAGCTACATAGTGCGACCCTGCCTCAAAAAACCAGGGCTGGGAGTTTGGCTCAGTGCCTTAAGCGCCTGCCCTGGCAGGCGCGAGGATGTGAGTTCAATCCCCGGTGCCGCAAAAAAAAAAAAAAAAAAAAAAAAGACAAAATTATATTCAACAATAAGCTTTGTTATCCTTGTAAGTAGATAAATGCTGTTTTAAGCAAAAATACACATAATACAACAAAATAACTTAGAGACACTTAGGTACAAAAGAAGCTTATTTTTAGGAGTCATTTAATTCAATCTGTTTTCACTAAATTTGACCTCACTTATTGTTGTTGCAACTATCAACATTCTCATTTCTCTTGGTACCCATGGCTTCTCTTCCCAAATTCCATATGGAAGTCAAACTAAGAGGATCTTGGATAAATTTATTGACCCCATGATGACCTTTGGTACTGTGGCAGCTGGTTTAGGTGAGGAAAGTTTGACAGTATTCAGTAGGCTAAAGAGGAAGAATGAGAGTCAAGCCAGTAAAGTGAAACCTCACCAGCAGATTTGGAGTCTTTCTCTTGGTCAAGTGTATGCTTCTGTGAGGAATCTGACTCACCCAGTGAGAACCAGGATTCCTCATTCCACTTGAAAAGTGCAACTTAGTTCCCCGATACTCGTCATTTTAGATGTCTCACATAAACATATTGACCAAATACCCAAATTTTATAATTTCTACATAAAAAGTGCCACACAAATACTATTAGACAAAAGAGGATGTAGAAATCACTGCAATGTTCTAATGCCTAATGGGAGTGCTGAAGGAATGTTAGCAAGAGCAAACCTGGGGAACAAAGGGAAGGGAAATTACAGATTTCTTCTGTAAACTGGGAAAAATAGCACATTGAAGTCGAAAATCTTGTCTCTAATTTTTTCTGTTGAACATCAGGTTTGATTATTAACATTTGATTATAAGTATAACAAAGTCACTTACAGTTTACTTAATTTTGTATAAACATCAATGAATAATTTTGGAAATACAGTAAGGCACGGCATTGAAAAACATGTTTACTGTCTTTAATTATTTTTTGGAGTTTCAGTGTTCCAGAACACGTATTAATAAGATCCCTGTAGTATGAAACTTTTTTGAATGTGTTATAGTTTATAAATACATTTCAGATATGTTATTTTATTTCTCTAAAACTCTGCAACAGTTTGTGGAGTGGAGTCATAAAACTCCACAGCACTGGAAACAAAAAGTAGAAATATTTGAAAATATAAAATTTTACTTTCACAAAAGTCATTTTACTAGTGTGGTTAAGATGTTTTGAGAGTTATACCACCTAGAAGAGGTAAGATATAATCTACTACTACCTTCTGTAATATGCAAAAATATTTTCATGCAGTAGATGTTTATCAAGCAGTTATAAGTTCTGTTACGCATTGAAAATTTAATGTAAAACAAAACAAATGATTTTTGTCATTACCGATTTGGTATTTAGTGACAAAGGAAGACAACACTGCTACTACTCGTAGTCGGTTTTCACATGATGCTTAATTGCTGTGAGGTACTGCTCTCAATCTTGTATACTTTTTCTTATTTTGATCCTCATGTAAACTTTTGAGGTGCATGCTATTATGTGCCTTATTTTACAGATGAAGAAATGAAGTTCTCCTAGATACCAAAGTGGGAATCAGATTTGAATTGGGCAAGTTAACTTGAGGTCTAGTTTAACACTAAGACATATTTTAATGATTGACAGAAATGAAAATACTTTTGCATAAATCTTTTAATAGATTGCATTTTCCAATGAAAATTCATGATATTTTTTCCAATGAAAATTCATGGCATTTTAATTGTATTAGAATATGATAGATTTGTGACATTGTTCATAAGAAGGTTATTAAAATAGTCATTTGAAGATCATTGAAATTCAGAAATAATGAGTAATCTAAAAGATAAGTAATTTTTATTTATTTTCAGCATCATAAAAAGTTAGTACGTCTGCTCCTCTGGTTCCTAGCAATTCACAACTCTCATACACTGTTTGATGTACTTTAGAAAATCAGTGTAATTGAGGATGGCGCATTTCATTTTCTCCATTGAATAACAAATTACGAAAGTTGTAGTCTAAGTTCTTTGAGTTATTTAAGTGGAGGAAAATTGTCCATGCATTTAAAGCCTAGCCTCATGAAGCTTTCTGGGAGCTTCAAGCGCTTTTGCTTTAGAGTAGGAGATGAATAAGAATCTCAGATGAGACATCAACTTTTTTTGCATTTCTCATTTTCACATGTACCTCTTTATAAATAGACAGAAAGCTGTTAGATGGAAGTCAAGAGCAGTAAGAGAAAAGGAAAGTATCATCCATATTCTGTAGAATTAGTCTGTCCCTCTCTTAGGTCCTTTGGGGCTTTTGGTACCATTTCTGGCCCAGTAGAACATCACTAGCAGATGGGTTCACTCATACTAGCAGAGCTGTCAGGACTGGCGAAAAGGAGCCTTCATTGCCTGTTAGCATGCGGAGATAACTGTCATTCTTGTTCATGCTATTTTTCCTTTCTTTAATTCTCAAAATTCGAATCAAAACTCATCCTTTAAAAACTGACAAGGAGTTTCTCACCTGCGCCGAAATATCTGTTCTCTGTACTTTCTCAGTTACAAAGTCTTTGTATTGTTCAGTTTGAAAAATGGTTTACGATTCCCAAGGGCATCTGGTGCTGAGACTCACATCTTCTCCAGGCATTCGACTTTCACCTAACTCCGAGCCATGTGGAGGTGAATGACCGCTGCCTTGACCTTCTTTGCTTTTTGTATTCAAATTTGGTTCAGGCTTAAATAAACTGCTCCTTAAAAAGTGTCATGATATTAAATACAGCTTTGCACCTTTATAAGATCCTTGTTATATTACACAAAACAGAAGCATGCATTTTTTTCTGTGAAAATTCTTGAATATGCTCATGTTCATGTACTTAGGGAATTTTGTTCTTTGAAGTATTTTAAAAACCATAGAGCAATACGTTTCTGTCTTTAATGACTTCATTCTTTTGAGTTTAATTTTCCAAAAATACAAAAGGTTCTTGGCTGCAAAGGGCAATTGAAAGTAACAAATCAGGCACGCTCTGTGCAGGAGGAAAAGATCTTTCTGAGGTCTAAATTGGTAACATGCTGTTACTCGGTCAGGCAGGAGCAGAATGGTCATCATTTCCTGGCACAGTGCGAGGAGACAGAGCTGGCACATTACGCAGCGCCCTGGTTGGACCCTTCTGAGACAGGACAGCTACAGACAGGGACACCAGTGAATCCAGTCCCCAGATGAAATGTAACGCGGCCATAAAGAACACAGAGACATATTTAATCTCTCCTTAAGTTTGAATCATAAATTTCTTTGCCCTCTGTGAGCAAAAATAATGTAGATGTAGATGTTCCTTTGCTTATTAAATAGCTGTCTTTTCCTAGAACCGTCTCTCTAGAAATACTGGTGGAGCTAAAGTGAACTTTCAGTTAAAAGTTTAATTGATGATATTCCTGTAAAGAACAAGCAAATAGAAACCAAAACAAGCAAACCTGCTTATGCAGGGCATTGTTAGTTCTGTTTGCTGTAAACTGAGGAGATTGTACGAGGCATCTTTTTTTAAGTCTGTGACTCTACATTGAAAGAAAACTGGTGGACCCACCCAGACTAGCGGTCTTTGTTTAGGTAATGCTCAAGAGTCAGGAAATCCAGAAATGGGCATTTTCCTTGAGCATTGTCTGGTTGCAAAACTGCCTTCTGCCTATCACAGACCACAAGATAAAATTCTCTGAAACATATTGCATTTTTCAGATTAATTTTCCATCAGTTGTTTGTTTTTTAATTTTTTGCTTAGGTAAAATATAAACTGTATCAACCCACCTGCAAGTATTTACTTTCTCTTTCATAAATTCAAAATGATTCAGAAAATGCATTTGGTCCTTGTCTTTCCCTTTTATTGTGTATTTGTTTACTTATTATTTATTTATTTTAAACCTTACAATTTTGGGGGTGGGGATACAGGGAATCGAACTCACAACCTAACAATTACCAGGCAGGCACTGTGCCTCTGAGCTGTATCCCCAGCCCTATTTATTTATTTATTTTATTAGTGCATGTGTACAATACATAACGTTTATATTCCTTGTGGGGGCTTAGTGCATACACTTAACACATCATAATTCCTTTTTTAAATCCCTGTCCCCTTTCCCTTCCCTGCCTTGTTCCTCTACCCATCTGTTGAGTTTCTTTTTAGGAACATATGTGTAGCACATAATGTTTACATTTGAGTGTTGCATGTACAACACACATTTTAATTCCTTTTTTTCATTCTGTCTCTCTCCCTTTCCTTCCATCTCTTGATTCCCACAGTAATTTAAAAAAAAAAGAACTTATTAACGCACATTACTTGCACATATTAATGGAGCTCATTGTGATATTTTCATACACGCACACAGCATACAAGGATCATGCCCAATCACTTTTTTCTACCTTTTTCCACCTCTTCCCAAACTCCTGCAATGCCTATTCTGCTATTCATGTTGACATCTTTTAGTTTCCATATATGATAGAGAATATGTAGTACTGCCTTTCTGGATCTTGGCTTATTTCATTTAATAGCATCCTCTAGATCCATGAGTTTTGCTTAAAATGGTTGGACTTCATTCTTTTCATAGCTGCATAATAATTTGTAGTGTGTATGCACCACATTTTCTTTATCCATTCATCCATTGGTTGGTATCTTGGCTGTCTCAGAGTCTGGGGTGAAGAACAGCACTCAATGACAGGGCTAAGTCCTGACCGGTGTTCTAGATCTCAGGCCTTTTGAGATGTATCTTCTTTATCTTCCCATTTCATGTCTGCTACCATTTGGCCTCCACTTCCTTTAGTGAGATGCAGCTTGGTGCACAGAGGCAAAGATGCCAAAGTAGTTCGTGCACCTGCTGCCTCCATCTGCTCTGTGATGCACCTGTCTTCCCAAGAACTTGAGTATAGACCCACAGGGACTGTACAGACTTCCCACACACCATCATCCTGCCCAAATTTCCCAAAATCTAAGTTAGCCTGACAATCTAAGAGGCTCTGACAACGTTATTCACACAGATGGCTTCCAGCACCAAACCTTGCAGAAGAGTCTTAGTCACATTTAATCCTCCCATATGATTTCCAGGATTCTGTCTTTGTTCTTTTGAATGTCCAGCAGTTGTCTGTGGAATACACACATGTGCACACCTGTTCACACCTGCTTCTAAGGGAAAATACGCTATTTTATATGTCAGTCTTAAGACCTTCTCATACTACATGGAATGTAACATTTCATGTAATGTTTTACTGTTTCATTAAAATTTTAATGAAAATTTTATCTCATCACCATATTCAAATTCATGCTGACTAGAAGTAAGAAATGATTTCTTAAAGGCTACTGCTTTAGCATATGCAAAGACTGCTGTGACTCTTTGATATTTTACTTGCCTCATGCCCCTGAGTTATACAAAGCACCAAACTTCTGCAGCATTCATGTTGGTTTGGATAGAAGGGAGGAAGCAGAAAGTGGCTGCTAAGTGAGAAGTTCGAGTTTGTTCTTTTAGTTCATTTATAAAAGATTTTACCCTGCAGTTGACCCAAAATCTTAAAATGGTTCTTTGTTCCCCTTAGGACTAGACTAACATTGTCTAGTTGTAATTGGGATCCACATAAATAGTTTAACATTTACTAGGAACCACATTAAAAAAGTAAAACAGAGAACACAAAATTAATTTTTATAATATTTAAACCAGTAGGTCAGTATAAATTCAAGTGACAAAGTGCAGTAAGAGGAGATAAGGAAGATCATTTCAATGCTAAAATCACAATTTGGAGCCCAGTTCAGGCTGATTTACAATTTAGCAAGTTCCTATCTCAAAATAACAATAAAAAACAGATTGGGACAGAGCTCAATGGGAAGGCCTTGGTTTCAATCTCTAGCATCAGGAAAAACTAAACAAAACAACAAGACAAAACAACAACAAGCTATCATTATTCCTGGGAGGTGTCTGTGTGACTGTGGAGACCATCAAGCAAGTCTGAGCCCATATGAGGGCAACCAGGAAGGGAAGAAGACAGCAAAACCCAACATGCACACTGAAGCTTTCTGCCCCAGAAAGAATTTCCTCTCATGTTCTGGGAAGATTCAGACTTGTTTTTAAGGCTTTCCCAGAGGATCAGACAGACCTACCCAATTATCAAGAATCACCTTCTCATTTAAAATTAACTGATGATTTTTATTATGTCTCCAAAATACTTTAAGTAACTGCTAGACCGGTGCTTCTTTAAACAGCTTAGAGAATTAGCCCAGGCAAGCTGACCTCAGCAATACCATCATTACAATCAGTATATCCAAATAATATAATTTCAAATGTTATTAATTACAATTTACAACAACTCACTTTACTTTTTAATACTAAATCTTAGTACTCTTGTGTGTTCTTTAGACATATAGTGCACATCAATTTAGAATAACCACATAGCGCGTGCTTAAAAAACATGGTGTGCAACGGCCAATGTGTTGGATAGTACAAATCTAGACAGTGGCAAAGGGTTGTTAGATTATCAGGCTGGTTATGGTGCAACTTTAGAGAAGTGAATCTCAATTAAGATTCATTTCGTTCTGCAGGGGATCTTGGCAATGTATGACACCATTGCCATGCCTGAAGGGTGGTTACATGGATTACTGGTGTCTCACAGGTGTAGGAATTGCAGCTAAATACCCTAGAACACACAGAGGAGGTGCACCCCACCCACAAACAGTGATTCACCTAAGCCAGAGGGACCACAGCACCAATGCAAGAAACTCTGTTCTAGAGTAGAATTTGTAGATATTAATGAAAATGATAAACAAGATCGTGAAAGGTGGAAGACAAAAATGTCCTTGCCCTCCCGAGATCTTTACTAGGATCTTAGAGAATTTATTCAGAGTTGTGCCTGAGCATTTTACCTCATCCCTTTCTTTCTGACCATGTTCAATCTGGGACAGGATAAGGATGAAGGAATGACAGTGAAAGGACTGGTTAATGGCAACAGGAGGAGAGAAAATCTTCACAGTGCTGGCTACCTCCTTAGCAGGAAAATGAAAGTCAGCATCTGTCTTTTTGAAGATACGTAGGGTTTTCCTGTAATTGGTCTTGATTTAGTAGACTTCTGGAAAAGTTACAAAAATGCAAATGCAAATTTACAAGTGGAGATTTTAAAATGTGTACAGTAATTAGTACCATCTCAGACCATCTGTGGAATAAAGTCGTGATAAATAAATAAGTAAACCTCATTAGCATTTTTCTAAGAAAAACCATGATGTTTAACATTAAGTCACTTTTCAGAGGTAGTAATCATATTTGTAAACTTTAATCTCAAATTTACTTCTATACAAATTAACTGTAAATTCAGAATTAACTTCATTTTCTAAGACTTGGTAATATATGTGTACTAAAGCGAGCAGAAAATTGAATATATTTGTTAAAACCTGATATCTGGAAAAAATGTATGACTGACTTATTTAATGGCATGTGGCATATCTGTTTGAAGCAATTATTGGTGAACGGCAGTGCTAACTGCTCATTATAAACATAGCTTGGAGTCAATTCTTCTGAGATATATTTCCTATTAGATAGTGGTTGCAGTTCATTTCACAAATTCTTAATTTAATATGTAAAAACTTAATCTTCACAAATCTAAGTGACATTCTTATTAAAGATTCTTAATTTGTATTGAGAGCAATTGAAATAAAACATAATTATAGCTTGTGGATCGATTTTAGCACAGAGAATGGTGACAACACGGCTCTGTCAATGTAAATTTTTAAACTTTTGCAAGTAACTGATTTTCAGATGTTTTCAATTTTTTCCTTATTTCTATATATAAGTGATTTTATGGAGAACTACATTATGAAGACTCTTTCCTTTTATATATCTACAAGCATGGTAGATATAAAATTTTATAGCTGATACAATTATAGAGTTTAGGTCATAGCTATGGTTTAAATTTTATAGTTTTGCAAAAAGGTTTAAAATTCTACACTTTATTTTTCCTTAGAAGTACACAAAGAAAAGATTGAAAAGCAGGAAAAACCCGAAAGGAAAATACAAAGTAAAGGTAAACGTTCAACTTTATGTTTATTTTTATTTATTAATGATACAAGTTTTTGTATGCAGGAAAGAAAATTTAGTGTCAAATTGCTTCTGTTTCCCTTGAGATTTTGTCATTATCTAGATTTAAATGATCTTATTTAGTACTTTTACTCCACAGTTAAATTCAGGTATAAATGGATGAATAATATTCAGTGACTAAAATCAAAGTAACTTCAAAATGGGTGACAGTCTTTATTTACACTTAGTTTTTCTTACTAAATAGCACCGTGGAGATATTTTTGACTTATGATGCAAATGTTTCCTTTTTTTAATAAGCTACTATAATAAGCCACACTTCAGCTTTTTCAACCCAAATTTCTATGCTCTGGGATGTCTTTATTATCTTTGCACAGAAGTGTGGAGTCCTGGTATTGCCTCACTGTGGAATGCCACAGCCCCTCAGCTTGGGTGCAGTATCCAGTTGGATGGACAGGGCCAATGTGATGATTAATATTCCTTCCAACTGAGTGGAATCGAGGCCTGCAATCTTGCAGCAGAAGCATTTTAATAATGGCCATCATTGCCTTGTGGATCCAACAAACATCACTTTGTGCAGGAGACCTCTGTAGTCGTAAAACTCTAAAGAACTTATAGGAGGCAATGTCATCTGAAGGGACACATTCGGAAGCATGCCCAGGTTTTCCCAATGGTCAATTATTTGGATGAGCCAGGGCAAAAACTAAAATCTCAAAGTCAACCTACATGTGTGATACAAAGAGAAAATGAAAGACTTTTCCTAGGGTAAAAATTAAATGTCGTTCAATGTTAATCATGTAAATATTGAAGTAATGCAAAATTACTGGTAGTAAATATCACAGCTGTAGAGAGTAAAGCTTCAAATAATGGAAGTTCTAGTTAACTTGAAATTAAATTGCCATGTGCTTCTGTATTACAGTGCCCTGTTGTTGTTTTAAAATATATTTCATGTTCTTCCTTTTCAAGAAGAGCTGAAATCATTCTCAGATATTATGTCTTTAATCCTATTGTTTGAATTTGCTCCAGATTGGTCAGCCAGACCTTACACAATCAGGACATTGAAGCTCACTAGAGTGAAGCCTATTTATATTTGTACTTCGGGAGCTAATGTCTTCTTACTGTTCCCTTTC
The DNA here is from genome assembly GCA_004363535.1 of Dasyprocta punctata. Taxonomy (NCBI): domain Eukaryota; kingdom Metazoa; phylum Chordata; class Mammalia; order Rodentia; family Dasyproctidae; genus Dasyprocta; species Dasyprocta punctata. The sequence goes on along the minus strand of RJWM01002518.1, from coordinate 109,146 downwards.
CTTTTTTGGTTCTTAATTCCTTTGGTCAGGGAAATTGGACACAGCTCTACTTTTGGGCAGGGATAAACCAAGGGAACCATGACTGAACTGGCTGTGTATTTCTATTTGCTGGAGTTTAAACAGACGCTCAGCGGGTTCCACATGATTGAGGTCTCTGCCTTTTTATCTTACAGACGTTACTATTAATTTAATCGCACTGCTTCTGGAGTGGATGTTGCGGTGCAGATGGTACCATTTGCATTTTGGACCAGACTCTCTTAAACTCCTGCTGTCAAAGACTTTGAGCAGTGGGCTGTAGAGTGGGTTTATTAAGTTACCGAGTTTTCCATAATTAAAACAGTAAATTTGGCTGAGTTTTGAAATAAATTTCTCAAAGTCTACGCTGGAAATTAGTTACCTGAATACAGTTTAAAATTAGACCAAATGTATTTGGAAAAAGTGAAGATATCCCCAAAAAGAGACAAAAGGGCTTTAGCTATTTGACATAGATTTGAGCATCAGAGACTGTTTGTTTTTTCCTGAAACTATTTATGCTAAGAAGAACATATTAATTTTACTTCTTAGCTTCTTATATACATTCTAGGTAGAATACTGTTTGAACTTTGTTGCCAAATATTTTAGTAATAATACATGTATGTATACTACATTATAGCTGTTCATATATGAGATAAATGTGTTCTGCATGCCACATTCCATATCAGTTGTGGTTTATATGATGAATACTAAAGTATTTAATGTGATATTAAAGCATTTTGAACTCTTATAAGAAAAGATGTAATACCTCTACAGTAATATCCTTGTAATAGTATAAATATTGATGATTACAAACAAGTCAGCAAATATCTCAACCTGACAATATTCATTATACTAAAGCCACAGTGCCTTGTGCAAAGATTAAAAATTTGGTGATAATGAAAACCAGATAATATATTATTCTCTCTCTTTTTCTCTGTTTCTAATTTTCTTCTTCCATTTTCAAAATGCTCATATGGTATTTATATTAGTCAGTTTTCCATCACTGGGACAAAATATCTAACATAAACAACTTCAAAGAGGAAAAGTTTCAGAGGTTTCAGTCCATGGTCAGATGGTCCACAGGCAGATTCATCATGGCTGTAGGACATGGAGGAAGAAAGCTGCTCCTCAAGCCTCTCCTTTTGTGGCAGCCAGGAAGTAGAGAAAAAGCAGGACAAGCAGAGAAAAAATGCATCCTTCTGTCACCCTCAGTGACCTACTTCCTCCAATAAGAACTTCCAACAGCACATTCAGTCAGTGACCTCATCAGGGGTTACTGGTTTGGTCAGCACCTTCATGAGTCAAACAGTTTTCAAAAGTTCCACTCTGAATTTGCAAGCCTTTCGAGGGAAGATTTTACGTCACAGTATAACAGTATTCTTCAAGACCTTAGAAGAGTCCTTAGGAAGTTGGGTGGGTCTGTACCTACGTGAATTACTCATCAACTCTAATACAGAAAGTCAAAGAATATGTAATCCCTGTGCATTACTCAGCTTTCTATTGCCATGAGACAATACCTTAGAGAAACAATTTCAATGAAGAAAGGTGTATTTTTGCTCATGGTTTCAGAAATTTCAAGCCACTGTCTCTTGGTTCCAATTTTTCTGAACCTGTCTGTAATGAGATGGTATATTATGACCAAGACCCTGTGGGATAGCAAAAGTGTTTATTTCATGATATTCAGGAAGGAAAGACAGAGAACAAAAGGTAGGGTGGCGGGGAGGGAGAGAAATGGCTAGGGACAAATTACAACCTTCAAAAGCATGCTTGCAAAATGACCTATGTCCTCCAAATAGGCCCCACAACCTACTTCACATCACCTCCTAATAGCCGGCCGAGCCATGAACACATTAATGGGTGAACACATTGACAAGGTTAGAGTGCTCTCGGTCCTGTCACCTGCCACCTCTGAACAGTGTGGCAATAGAGACAGATCTTTCAACTCATGAGCTTTGAGTGACATTCTCCACTCAAGCTATAACATCCCAGAGAACATAGATTTTCAAAACAATTCCAAATCAATATGCTAATTAATTCATTTTTAAAACATCAAAGAATTAATCAGTTTCAATTCTGACTCTTTGTAACAGAAAATTGGGTAATTTTTAGAGTCATCTACTTTAAATGATTTAAATTCAGCTTATTAAGCTAACTTTTATTTCTACTTTGCCCCTCTGTTTATTTTGTTTGATGTTTTTCATTAGGGAAGAATATAGCAATTTCATGGAGCTAAATTAAGCCTTTTAATTCATAACTTCACAATAAATAACAATTATGGCTTCAAGCATATATTCTGACATGTTTGTAAAGGCTTACCTTTGAACTAAATTAACCTTGCATTTGCCACATAAAAGCGGTAGGAATTCATTTTGTAAATGTAAAAAGAATAATCTATGTACTTGTGAACTTGTATTGAATTTGTATAGCTTAGACTGGAATGTTACACTTGCTTAGAAGAAACTTATAACTGTAATTTATCCTTTCCTAGATTACCAAGTACTGCTCACCTAGTTGTTACCTTTATTAATGACCTTGGTGAATAAGCAGAATGAGTTGACCACAGAACCACAGTTGTGAATCCTAAGCAATATACTCCTCTATGAGTTGACAGGAAAAGTTTAGATTTCATATCATGATTATGGTTACTAATGAAAACTTCCACAGGTCAAAATGATCTTGCAGAATACATCTACATTTAGGACTAGGAATATAACTCAGTGGGATAAATTGTCTATCATTATCTATCTAGCTACCTAAGAGATACTACCTTGGTTTGCTCTATGATTAAGTAAAAAATTAGATATGAAAGATTAAGGGTAGTAGTTTCATAATAATACAAACACTGATCTATCAATTGTTTAATAATGGAGGTCCAAATATGGGGGTAACATGGAACTTATGAATGTCCATAAGGAGATGAGTTGGGTAATCTTAAGCCTGCATCCCATAATATTTCAGAGGAATGAATGTCCACTGCAGAAATGCAGCCACATGTTGAGTGATGAGAAAAGTTGACCAGGCTCCTGTAGCAATCGTCAAGGTGTGGATCCTTTATAAGTATCAACAACTCTGCTCATAAATATCTAAAATGCAAGAGCATATATAGTCTCTCCCTAAGGAACTTGAGAGACCAGAAATATGCACTGTAAATAAATAAAAGTTTCCAGTCATTATTGTTAAAAAAATTGCCCTGACCCACAGTAAATATTCAAACACTCTTGCTTGATAAGCAACATAAGAGCAAAGTACATGATTTTGCCAAAGAAGGATGGTGATGTTATTCTTTCCCACTTTTAGAAAGGTCTTGAATTAACCAACCTAGGTTAGACTCCAAAACTGGTAACATTTGTTTGCATGACGTCATACAAGCAAATTAATTTCACTTGGTATGCATTCCCTCATATGTAAAATGGAAATGATTAAAGAGCTATAAGACATTGGTGATTTTGCAATGCATATAAGAAATTTTAAAAATCATTCTAGGTTAGTTATGGACAGTACTATCAGCTAATGATAAAAATTTTCTTAATTTGCTTTGCCTAGATAAATGACAGTTTTTTGTATGTTTCTTAATTGCATTATACTTTCTCTATATTGTCTGATACCAACTGCTATCTATCTGAACATAGGTTGGAGGAGTTTAAGATGTTTCACCCTAAGATCTTGTGATGTATCATTATACCAACTATACTGCCATATTACCCCTGTATTTGGGCCTCGATTGTTAAATGATTGATATATCAGTGTTTGTATTATGATGAAACTACTATCCTTAATCTTTCATATATAATTTTTCACTTTATCATAGAGCAAAACAAGGTAGTATATCATAGAGAGATAGATAGATAGATAGATAAATTATAGATATTTAAAATTGAGAATAGTTTTACCAGTGCCCAGTGATTTCTTCATTGTCTAAATTAGAAAGCTGGAGTGCCAAGATTTAGCCTCAGTTTTCTCTAATTTAAGAGTGGTGGCTTTCCCTCTACATTCTATATCCAATGTTGTTCTTCTCTGCGAGAATTTATGCACAGTTATAGGAGTCTAGCATTTTTCTCTGAGACTCTGTGGTTAGGACCCTGCCACCTGGGGTTTATCTCTCTGGTCTGCTAACATTTACCAGCTCCAGGTGCCATTTCCCTTCCGCCATGTGGCAGGATCCGTGTGGCCTCCCTGGATGCCATAGCCTCTAGAATCAGTGTGCATTTCTATGTCTTCTCTGTGTCATTTCCACGTGTAACAAAACTGAGAAGTGTGATACGACAGTACTTATCACTGGTGGGAATGCCAGCTGGCTTGTCATAGGTATATTAGTTTCCTATAGCTACTATAACAAAATATCACAAACTGGTGTGTTTTTTAAAACAAAAACTGGCATTCTTTTTCTTGCAGTAGTTTGAGAGGGCAGACATCCACAATTAACTGCATTAGGCCAAAATCAAAGATTCAGTTGCTTGTGGCCACTTCACTGTGACCTTTGCCTGTGTGGTCATGTTGCCCTGTCCTCCTCTGAGTTCAATTCTCCCTATCATCAGGATACATGTGACCATATTTTGGGCCACCTGGGTAATCCAAACTAATTCCCCTATCTCAGAGTCTTTGACTTAATCCTATTGCAAAATATCTGTTTGACATCTAAAGGAAGATTATTAGCACATTCAGGGAACTGACAGGGATGTATTTTAGGGAGCTGTTATCTAACCTATCTCTATCCACACATTAGACCCCAGGACTTTTTGTTTGTCTGTTTTGTCCCATTTTGGTTTTCTGACTCTTGTATGTGAGGAGCTGAGTCCATTGGAAGTTGGGCAGAGTTTATGTGTGGCTAAGCTGGTACTGCAATTCCCTTAGGACAGCAGAATATAAACTACCCTTTAAAATCCATAATGTACACATACCTTGAATCAAAATCTTGATAATGTCTTGAATGCCTTGAATATTTCCTTAATGGGCTAATTTCTTCCCATTTCATTTAAGGCATCCACTAATTTAGGACCCCATATTAATTAATTTTTGGTGTTTGAAATGGTAGAAGATACAGAATAAGAAGCATCTCTGGACCTTACTAATACAGCTCTTATCTGTTTTAATACTGTTAGCTGAGAGAATTTGTCTTGCAATACATTCAAACACCATTTTAACATCTATCACATAAAATGTCTTCCTCTTTATTCTTTGTTGTAATAATTGACACCACCACCTGACCAAGCTAGTCAGTCTGAGAAACAGAGAGCCATTATGGCAGAGGTGGGAGTCTACTTTGGCTTTATCCTTTAGAGTCATCCGAATGGCTTTCACAAAACATATCATGTGCAAACTCCATCCTTGAGCTATTAGCATTTAGGAGATGAGACCAGGATTTGACCCAAGCTCTACTAATAACTCAAGTGGGTAGTCAGAGTTAGACAGATTGCCCGTTAAACTCACAGCTTAGATTCCAAGTACATCCCAATGGGGCTGCCACTGACCAGCAAGTATTTTAGATAAACATGCAACCGGATGCCTTTGGATGGAGCCTGCATCTCCTTTAGCACATTCTCTGCCCATCCCTCTTGTGAGCACTGACTAAACGTCTACCTGCCTGCTTCACCTATGAGTCCAGTCATGCTACAATTCCTACCAGTGCTGGGACTGTAGCTCAACAGCACAAGCACACGCCTGGCTAGCACAAGGCTGAGAGTTTGATCCCCAGTATCAAAAAAGAAGCCAATTCCTACCATTGGCTTCTTGTGCTTTTGCAGTGCCCAAGTCTCTCTATTGCCAAGCCTCTTGTTCTATTCCATCTTCACTGTCTTCACTCTCACTGCAACCTCTCCACAATCTCACAATCATTTTAACAGTTGCTTTGGAACTGATTTTCTTGCATTAATCCTTCATGCAAATGCAGTTACAATGCTTAGTGCCTTAAACCCGTTGATTGGTATCTGTGTCCAAAGAGATGAAAACCACGTTTTCTAGCCTGGTACATGAGATCCTCCTCATACAATCCCTGACGATGTCTATCGACAAACTTGCAGAGTTGTACACTTTGCCATCTGTTTTTGTCTACACACACATATTGATTCAGCTTTAATTTGACCATTGTAATGTCAAGTTTATTTTATCAGAGGCAACGAAGGGTTTGATAATAAAGTAAATTTCTGTAATGTGTAATCTGAAAACAACCACTTTAAAAATTTTACTAATACAGATCAAAATAGTAAACTTTAATCTAAACAGGCTGAAAAATGAAAAAAAAAAAAAAGAGGAAAAAAGCAAAGAAAATGGAAAAAACCCACAACCTAATTATCTGGATAACAATAGTAATTTATTTTTAATATTCCTTTAGTTATTTCCTCCATGTGTTTCTTACATATTGTCTTATTTATTCAACAATGACAGATTTCGTTGTTTTGAGATAATATTTAAACTCCTGTTTATTAAATACATCAGTTTACTCCTGCAGAACACAGATCTTTTGCAGACGGGAAAGAGGCCAAGCAATGGCAGATGGGGAAGGAAGGTGAAGGGAAAGCTATGTAAAAGGAATTAAGAGGTGGCATGTGCATGTGCTAACTCCCCAAGGTGAATGCCATCACCATGTACTGTGAACGGGGACTAATAGAAATTCCAATTGAGAAAGGCAAGACGTTGGTAGCAGACAAGAACTAAGCAGAGGGTCCTTCTGAGAAAGGAGAGCTCGGGGGTGGTCCCAACAGCTGCATCCGCTGGGCTGTCTGGAATTTGGTTGAAGCTTTGACCTCAGGAGTCGAAGAAAGCCACACAGCAGAACTGCTTGCTGCCAGCTGGCCTGTGGCCCGCACTGGAGTGGGCAGGAAAGGAGGCTGCTGTTTCTTGGGCGGAGAAGAGGAATTCTCTTGCATTCAGACTGTAAATGGCAAAACTGCCCATAGCCAATGTTATGAGTGATACATTGTGTCAACTTGAGAAGTTTAAAAATTTAACTAAGAGACTCAGCAGGGAGCCAGGATCCTTACTTTGTAAATATCCTCAGCCTGTGCACAGAGATTTTCTGAGTGCTACATCTGCTCTGGGGGACTGGGGGGAGGCCTGAATACAACATAAGGGAGGAGAATGGGCTTGCTCTTCCCTTCTTTGGCTCTGGCTGCTTTTGCTGGCTGCTGCCTTGAAGTGTTGCCCAGTGCCACACCACCCGGCCTTGGAGCCAGCTGATTATGGACTGAAACCTCCACAAACAGTGAGCTAAATAAACCTTTCCTTCCTTCATTTTGGGTGTCAGGTATTTTGTCCCAGCAACAAGAGAGAAAAGTAACCAAAACAGCCAGTAAGTGGTGATACTAAGGTACTCATCACATTTACTTTCTGCTACACCATACTGAGCACTAAAAATTCAACAGCAAGCAAGACTCAGCCCAGTGGTAGAGGCGAGATCAGTGAACAGTTGTACCATTGTGCCTGAGCGGCGTTTCAGCGATGGTCCCCAGCAGTGATGCTGTTGGACATCTGGCTGCCTCGGTTGCTGAGTGGGTCAGACTGCAGTTTTCTGTCAGGGACAGAGAGGAATGAGTGCTTTGAGGTTCAGGCTTGGACCCTGGAACCTAAAACAGGAGACAGAGCTAGATCAGAAGTCAGTCCACGGGAAAGAGGGACACAAGAGACTGTTAGTGCTAGGTTCCCAAAGTTGCCATAACACAGTACCCCAAACCAAAGAGCTTAAATTTTATGGTCTCGCAGGCACAGAGGGTGGAAGCTCAGAGTTACGACTGCTGTTTGAGTGGCTCCTTCTACTGGAATCTATTCCATGCCTCTCTGTAAGCTCCTAATGATTCCTGGGCAATTTTTGGTTTATAGATAAATCACTTCATTTTCTGCTGTTATTTTAAAAATGATGTTTTCCCTGTGTCTCTGTCTTTTCACTCATTTATTCCTTGTGTGCAGTACAAGGACATCAGTCACATTAGACTCGGGACCAGGCTAATGACAGCACTCCAGTGAGTTACCTCAGTAGAGGCCATACTCCCAAATAGGCTCATTCTGAGGTACGGGAAGTTCAGGCTTCCACACATTGGTTGTTTTTGTAGTTGTTGTTGCTGTTGTCATTTTGGGGGGAAGTGACGCAATTCAGTCTACAAGATTTCGCATGCACAAAGCCAGATCCGTTTTTTAAAGGGTGATCTCTGAACAGTGCTCTTTGGCTGCCTTGAACTCCTCATATTTTTCGAAAACAGTTGAAGGATTGAAGTCAAAAGCGGACAGAGGATTTGGCAGGTGGTGATTCTCAGAAGCCAAAGGGTACAGGGTACTAAACCATATCTAAATTCGTCTGTGCCCTTTATTAAAATGCCCTTAAAGCCTTCAGATTAGTTTAGGCACCCTGTATTACAAGAATTTTTATTTTTGTCTGCTCTTAGCAGTACCCAGTTGACTCCCTGAAGTGCAACAGACGTATGTGTTTCCATCGGCTACGACGCAGAAGCCTAGAATGTGAGAGCAGAGGCTCTGTGCCAAGCTGTGCGTCATGGCCTGCACAGTGGCTATTGGTTTGCAAGAGGTGACTGTGATTTGTCCCATGGTTTCGAAGCCCCAGGGGAAGGGGAAGTGTTCCTGCAAGCAAATTAGATTTGAGAATAAACCCAGTATCTTAGACATGAAAACACCTATATTGTGATTTAAAGCATATAGGTCAGGTGAGATTCTAACTTTAGATATTTTGCTAAATCTTCACTGAAGTACAGAAGAAAGATAATTTTACTATAAAACAGTGTGTGCATTATTGAGAGATTTCCGGTTACAGGCCTGCAAGCTCCAATCAGCCCTCTGGAGCTCATAAGAACAAGTCTACCATCTATACAGAAATCGGAAGGGACAAGTTAGCATAGTTTGGAATGAAGTAACATGTAATTATATCCTTTCATTGCCTTGCCTTGGATGCTCGAATCCATTTTCTTATCCACTGTAATGAGGTTCACGCCAGTTGACTTTTTATGTCCTTACCAGTTCTAAAATTGTGCGCATTTGTTCAAGTCAAAATTATAAATTCTTCTTTTCACAAAGAATGTATTCTATAGTCTTTTTGAAGTTTCTCTATTCAAGAATCTTTTTCTAGTGCATTCATTATTATCTCTTAAAAGTGCCTAGATCATTTTTCTTTGCCACAGAATTGAAATTCTATAGACTGGTTACAAAAAACAATGAAACACATGCAGAGACAACCAGGGCTATCTCTGGCATTTTTGTTTAGTGTTGGTTGAAGAGCATTTGTTTTTTAATTGGTATAAAATAAATGTGTATTGTGCTCTGCCATTAGAAAATGAGGAATTAAAACATACATATACATGAATTTTATGAGGCTTTCTGAAATCTTCCCCATTCAAAATTTATTGACTTTCTCCCACAATAGAAGCAGGAAACTGACAAATAGAGAAATGCATTAAAAGACAAATACTAAATTCTATTATAGTTTACCATGCTTCCCAGAGGTTTTACAGTGAAGAAGCACAATGTTAATCGCTTCTCTATCTGCTCATCAGCTATTAGTCTCATGCAGAAGCGTCCAGTGTGAGCTTCATGGTTGTGCTTAAGTGTATTTACTGCCCACCAACTGGGGAATGTAGTAGCACATTTGGATCAGTCCTTTAACAATTTAGACAACAAAAATTTTGATTTTTGAGCTAAAAGTGGACATTAAGTAAGGGCTCTGCCTACCTGGTCCCTGCTCTTTGGTCTCTGGGGAGTGTTGGGCCAATGACAACTGCAGGGTCAGAGGTACTGTGAGCTGTGATTCCCTTTAGAAAAGAGATTGAGATCAAAAACAGAAGCATAGAGCTCAGCTTGGGGAGTGCTGGGGAGAAGATCTGGGGAGCCGAAAGACTCTCTTTGGAGTTGAGCTGGGCTGAATGTTATGGTCAGGGAAAGGTCAGAGTCCGGACGATCCTGAACAGCAGGCCTCTGCCAACTCACATGCCAAACTTCAGGGCCATTCCAGCTGGTGCATTCCATTTGTTTTTCATTATCAACACACCAAAGGGGTTTTTGTTTCTTATAAATAAGAATGACAAACAAATTAAGCTCTAGCAGGTGCAAAGAGCTTGTTCTGTCCTGAGCTAAAATTGTCTTGGCCACGATAGAACTTGCCACACAGGGTTGGTGTTGAGGAGGTACTCTTTTCCTCCTCCGTGCGAAACTCCTGTTTGTGGGTTCCAAGGTTGGAGCTGCACAAGCAAATGGGGTGGCAGGAGCAAATCATTTTTAGTTTATAGTGATTATTAGAGCAGTTACAGACCATTGCATTATTGGGATGAAAGTCATTTCAAAACTTGGTATTTGAGCAGTCTTGGCAAAGTTCGACATCTCAGTCCAAGCAGCTTTAGTGGCGGTGTGCCATTTTGAATAGCTCCCCAGAGCCCATGGGTCCAGATGCTTCCCTGAACTGTAGTGTAGTGTGATTTTGAAGGGGTGGAAGGAAACTCCAGCGTGCAATACTGTGTCTATAAATCAATGTTTTCACTGGAGGAACCAGATTTGTCCCCTGGGTAATAGGAAAGAGGAGCTAATATGCTAATTTGAGCCTGAATTCAGCCCCCTTGCTCTTTTGATTTTTGTGTTATTTCTCCTGTTTATGCCTGTGCACACGTCAATCTGAGAACCATTTAGTGGAATGGACAAGCAGCTGCCTGGGGTCGGGGGGAGCTCTGTCCCTGACAAGCCAGAACTCAGATTAGGAGTTCCCTGGAGACTCTTTCCAGGCAGGGCTCTGAAAACATGGCTTATCTCACACTAACTTGGTTCTCCCTAGAGAAACTTGAAAAGAGGCTTTGTTTTTGCCAAGAATTTCTTTTGGTTTTCAGCTTAATTAATAATGATCCAAAGGAGCCAGGCTATTTACAGTCTGTGCAAATGCTGATTTCCTCCCCTTATTTTGAAAGATACTTATAATGAACTTAGTCTAGAAGTGCCTAAACGAGCCACTACCTGTGCAAGGAATAAAATAATGTCTAGAGGGTCTAAGGTGTGTTCCCCTCATGCTTTTCCTAGGTTTTATTTGAGAAAGTTTAACAAATTAAAAACTATTTGAAATAGTTGGAAGTAAGCAGGGATAGATAGATAGATAGATAGATATCAAAAGAGATATATAGAGAAGAGAATCTCACTAGAAGAGGAAACTAGCTCTTTTTACAATATTTTAGAATTTCACTTATTCAAAAATATGTTTAAGATTCCACTGTGTGGCCTGTATTAGATAATGAGCCATGGATGCAAAAGTAAACTAACCCTGTGTATCCCCTAAGATTTCCTCTGATGGGTAGTCAGATGTACGAACAATCACAGAATGGTCTAATTGCTAAAACAGTCATGTGCAGGGCACAGTTGGGTTTGTGATAAGTAGCGGTCAAAGACAGCCTTACGGAGAAGGGGGTATGTGAACCGAGATTGAACAGGTCCATGGACCAGAGGAGGGGAAGTGAAGAAATGTGGGGGAGTTTGAGGTGGAAGACACAAACAAGTGGCAAAGCAAAGATATCACAGGACACAGTTTGCTCCTGTAGAGCTACAAGCATGTTGTTATAACTGGGACACGCAAATTTCAAGGAGAAATTCCTGACGTGTAAGATTGGGTTGGCAGGCAAATGTCAGAGGACTAGAGTAAGAAAATATTTTTATATTTGACATATCACCTACTCTGATAGATACCAAGCTAGCAATGAAAAGAACAGTAATATTTATAACAGACAAATAATGTAAGCTGACTTATGCTAGAAAGACTACTGTGTAAAAAAATCAAAATCTAAAGATTCAAAGGATATCAGGGTATTAGAATAAAATGGTCAGCAAAAGCCTGTCTAGGATGCATATCCTGCTCCAACTTTCTGAGATGGTCTCTTGCCTTTGTCTGTTCCATTCCCTGGCTCCTAAACTCTTTGCTTTCCTTACATCCCCCAGTCTTACTTCTACCAGGAGTCCTTTCTTGAAGGCCGAGGTGAGTTAAGCCCCATCTCATACATTGACAGACTGTCTTGCCTAGTCTTGTCTTGGGGACTGTGCTGCCTACACTTAACTGCCTTTGTCATTATTCCTGTAGTGTCTATCAACTCTTAGCTTGTTGGCATCCCTGTGACAGGGATGATATTTGTCTTGCCTAGAACAGTCTGTAGCACATGGCAGGTGTTCATTCTGTATTTTTGTGTAAATAAATGATAGGTTAGGGAATATAATATTAAATAAAAGAAGAATAAGGGCCAGAGGAATGTTTAAAAAGTAAGATTGAAAGAGCTAGGTGAAACAAATTGAGACAGAGAGAGAGAGAGAGAGAAAAGGAGAAAGACAGAGAGACAGAGGGAAAGAGAGAGAGAGAAAGGAGATTCTGGGATAAATCACTCATCTCTGGCTTGAATAATAAATAATGATTATGACTTAACTGTGGAATAAGACTATTTCTGAAATTTGAATCCTGCTGTAATAATCAAGTGCATCCCAGCTAATTAAATTACATTTTCTTTGAAAAGTTTTGGTAAGATTCTAATCTCCTTCCAGTACATTTTCAAAAACTTTTAATGTGGAATATTTTTGTAAAAGATTAACACATACAATTTAAGTTGATTCTTCTTTGCTTCTGGTTCAGGAGATTGTGCCTGTGTTTTGTCTTCATATTTCTGGTTTTCATTCAATATCAAATCTGGGCTCTTTGGCCTTTAGCATGGTAACTTTTAAGATATTTCTAGTTGATTAAATGAAAAATTTGTAAAAGCTGAGGGATATTGTTATCTTTGCAGGCATACCCTATTTTGGTACTAGTTTGTGCTTAAAGGTGAAATAAAAATAGAAATAACATGGCAAATCTGTAATTGAAGTTTAAAACTCCAACTATGTAAAACTTTATGCTAGTTAAAGGAAGATTTCTAAAAGCAGCCGGTGAGTTTTTGATACCAAACAATCCGTGCAAGTATCTTGTCATTTATCCCTTTTATTTAAATAAAAAGTATTGTCTATTTCTTTCCAGTTACACACAGAGAAAAGGAAAAAGACAAAGAAAAAGCAAAAGAAAAAGAAAAACCTGAAAAGAAAGGTATAGGATTATTCTGTTTTGCTTTTTTAATGTTAAATTCTCTTCTTTCAACTTCCTCTTCTTCATTGTCATATTTCAGTTGCACTTACGTTTTTTCTTTTAAATTAGACTGTGATTTCCCCCCCTCCTTGGGATAGGGTCTGAAAAGGGGAATTTCTGAAGAGAGGAGGATAAAACACTTAAAGATCTTCAGCTCTGTTACCACTTCACGTTCTGCAAATATTTTATCAACTTTTCTCCTTGTGGTTTCTTTGCCTTAGATAGCAAAGAAAATATTATTCCGAAAACACTTGCCAATATTATGGATAAAAAGTTGATCTCATTACTGCAACTCAAGTGTTTTGATCCCCTGTTAGTCTGCACTTTGCTGTTGGTTTCTGCTTATTTATTTAGAATGGATAGGCAAGAGTCCTTGTTTAGCCCCTGGTAGGCGGAGACAGACCCTCCTCTCCTCCCGCTCACCCTTGGGCTCCTGTCCCATCCCTCCCAGCTGCCCAGTGCCAACCACTCCTAGAAGCATTATGTGTGTCCTCCGGGACTTCATTAATTACATGGATGGCTGACACTACTGCCATTTATAACAGGTAATTGTACTATGCTAAATATTATACTCTGTTTTCCTAATATATCATGACTAGTACAGATTATTGCTTTCCCTGTTTTTTACATCAAAATCTAACTTGTCCTATTTTCTGACTTTTATTGTTTAAAAATATGTCCTGAAGATTTTTTCACACCTATAAATAAACATTCCCCTCATTCTTCTCAAAAACAATGAATAGTACTTAAATGAAGACATTTTTCTTTCACCATAACTTTTAGTTGTTCATTATTGGTAGGCTGAACAGTTCAAAAATGATCTTCAATTTTCTTCTCCTTTTTTTTTAGTTTTCTTCTTATATAACTGTTCATACTTATTGTTCATTTGTTCGTGTGTATGTGTGTGTGTGTGTGTGTGTGTCTCGGGGTATATACATCTGTTAGTCTGTTACTTTTTTAATATATGTTCCTGTTTGTTTTATAGTCAAAGTTAGTGCTTCTGTCTGTGTAAATGGATGTATATAAATGCATACATTTATGCATGTGCATGTTCAGATTCTTGAAATTTCTTTTGACAAGACATTAATATTTTCCTTTGGTATTTCTGATCTTGAGTCTTCCTCAAGAATTAACTCAATAGGTACTAACATTTTCCTTAAATTTTAAAAAAAATTTACAGTTACTTTTATTTCATCACAAAATCTATTTTGATGTGTTATGTATAGTAAGAATCTAACTTCATTTTCTGCTGTGGCTTTAGAGTGGATCATGCGTAGGGTAGTTGAGCTATTTAGGCTCCCCCTGTGCAGGTGGTCTGCTGGGTATTTGTTTCTTACACACGGAAGAGAGGTGGGAGAAAGATTCTGATATTTATCAATCAGATCATTAGAAACAGGCTTCAGTGTCATTTACAATACATACAGCCTTGAATATTTGAATGAGATACTTATTCATTCACTAATGTCTACTTAGCGGTACTTCCCATCATTTCAGTGCAGCCCTCTTCCTCTGTTCTAGACCCAGCTGTCCATTGCCCATCTGCGAGTGAAGGGCACAGTTCAGAGCCCCAGGCCCCGTGAGCTCTGATGAAGTGAAATAATCAGAGCGCTCTTAGGAAGCTTTTCAACCTTCACAGCGGCTTTTAATAGTTTTGTTAAAAATAACAAAGAATGCTTTTGTCGTTTAGTTATAAACATTGCAAGAAAGTTATCCAAATCGAGAAGCAGAAATAAAATGCCCTGTGGGGTTCTTTTCTTCCTGTACACCAAGGACAAGAGCGCAGCCCTGCGCCCAGGTGTGGAACGCACCCTGCGTAGCCGAGCCCCTGTGCTCTCTGTGCGTCCTGCTGCGGGTCCACGTGGTGCACGGCCCTGTCCCAAGCTGCTGACCGTGCTGCCGCTACCTGGGACCCTCGCCGCACCCATGTGCTCTTATCTGCGGGCCACGCTGCTGTCCCTGGAGCCCTGGCCGTGGCCCCGGCTCTTGCGCGGACTGAAGCCCTGGAGGCTCAGGCACCTGGCTTAGGCAGCTTCCCGCCCGGTCACCTGGCCTCCACTGCGCCTTTTGCTCTTGCCTTTCTGTGAGGCATTCGTGATGGGTCCAAGATTCGGGGGAACTAGTCACAGACCTTCCGTTCCTATGATAAAACACCGCAGATCCGGGTATTAGGAAAGAAAGTCGCTCTGTGGGCTCCTCTGCTGTTGAGATCCTTCCTGCTGCCTTGTAGTCAAGACAGCCACGGAGGAAAACCTGGTTTGGGTCTCATGCGCGCTCGCAAAATGAGCCTCGGTGGGTGAGGAAGGGCGGGCCCCGCGAGGAGGGCCGAGGCTGCCCACGGGGTGGTCGCCGGCGCCCGCACGCCTGCTGCTCGGCCCGCTGCTAACGTTTTATTCCTTTTGTGAGTAAAACTAATGCACCTCGCTATTCCTACCCTGCTGGAGAAATGGAAATGTTTCGGTGTCTAATTTGCCCCCTCCCTAGGTGTTTAATTAAAACTTACATGTTTTATTTAATTTCCTATAACTTATTTAATTTTCCTGGTTATTCTCCAACAAATTGTATGTGAGTGTTGAAAACAATGTATGATCATCAGGAAAACTACCGAACCACCCAGTTGAATATACTTGAAATACAAGAATAGGCTGCACATGTTACTGAACTTATCAGACCACTGTTATTTAAACTATTGGGAGACATGAGAAAATAAGACAGAAAAGGGAAGAGGAAAAGATACAAACCTGTATATATGTATGTGTAAGATAACTAAAATGAACACACTGCTGAATGTATTCGTTACTGAGAAAGAACAATTAATAGTCATATGATTAGATCAATTTTACATGTCTATATCTGTTAATGTAAGTAACCATTTTAAAGATAACGATATGCAATATTGCAACCATTGTCAAGTTTCTATCATCCGGTTTTGTAAACCTGCAATGTTACTGTTGTGTATTTACTCTAGTCGTTTGTTTGTCTCTTTTGCTTGTTGTCTTTGTTTTATATGTCTTTTTTTCTGTTTTTTCTTCGCTTAAATAAAAAAAAAAAAGAAAAGAAAAGAAGACACAAGTCCCAGCAAATGCACACTGATTTATTAGTGTCACAAACAAATGGGAAGTTGTAAAGTTTTAGGCATTATGTAGGATACTGCTTGGTTAAGGGACCGAACTCTGTCAATAATCCTTTTTTGAACAATTTTCCACACCATTATTAGTTCTTTAGGGAATATTGGGAAGAATGTTCTTCCTTTGCTTGTTGCACTGGGGATTGAACCCAGTGCTTTTACACTGAGCTACATTAGCAACCCTTCCCCGCATTTTGTATTTTTTACTTTTAGACAGGTTCTCAGTAAGTAAGTCACTAAGTTACTCAGATTGGACTGTATTCACCTGCCTCTGCCTCCCAGAGTGTGCTGGGATTTGAGCTGCACATTTTAAAACTGTTTTTGATTATCAATGTGACACTGGAGTGGAGGGGACATGAGTGGGGAGTGGATTTTTCCCACAGTGTGATCCAATCCCTTTGGACATTGTTCTTCCAAAAATGCCAGCTGTGCTTCCTTGAGGAGCAGGGTGCCTAACCATCCTTTTAGCTCTGAGCTGAATATTTCTTATTCTTCATCCTAAAAAAGTTCTTCCTGATAGAGACATGTACTTTTTCAATAAATTCTTACAAAATTATCCCCTCTTGGTTTTTCTTCCCTGAAAGCTTTATCTACTTGGAATAAGGACTTAAAAAAGAAAGAGGGTGGATCTAGCTTTTGAAATGTTTTCTAAGTCTAAATGCCAAGTTTTACATTGAATTCTACATAGTGATTATCACACTGCTAACTCTGTATTCCTGAATTAGATTCATCAGTGTTATAAGTCTTCAAAAGTATTTTCTGATTTTGGTGACTGTAAAACTGAGGTCGAGAGGAAAGTTGGTTTTGATGTCTGTTGAACATATATTCTAATGTAAAATTTTCTGTTTAAGCAACTCACAAGGAAAAAATTGAGAAAAAAGAGAAGCCAGAAACAAAGCTGAAAGGTAATTCTTCCTTTTATTATTTCCATCTTTAAATTCTTTTTACTTTTAAGATTACATTTTGTGTAATAGATATCTGTAGGAATTTGCATAATAATGGGCTTCACAATTAAAATTTAATATATAAAGGATGACAGAACTGAGTGGGTAAAACAACAGATTATTTCAAACCACCAGAAGAAATAAAGAGCTTTGTTGTATGTAATTGGCTAAATTTTGGTCGCTATGACTGGCCATAAGCATCATCCCAACTGTCTGCTACAAGCCATGACAAAAGGAAATTCTTACAGGGTGTGGCACTTCATCTATAAATAGCAAGCCCTCCTGGACTATCCGGATGGGCTTACTGTACTCTTACAAAGTGTTTAAAAACAGGATCAAAAGAAAAGGAAGATCTGAAGCACGAGGACTTAGGCTGTGTAAAAACGCAGGGGCATCATAGAACGGGAGAAAGAAATGACTCCTACATCCACGTCCAAGAAGCAAGGAAACCGATTCTTTTGCAGACCCTGCTAAGAAATGCAACTCGTTGACAGCCTGCTTTTACCTGGTGAACCTGAAGCCAAGTGCTGGCTTGAATCCTACTGAGTTAGCACTTTTGAATTTTAGAAACTGGGAGGAAATAAATGAGTATTGCTTTGGCCAGTCGAGTTTATGATAATTTGTTCCCATAGCAACAAGAAGCAAACATATCTGACTCTTAGTTTTTGATCACATTTGCAAATTGCACTTGACTTTTGGAGTTTCAAATTCAGAAATTGTTTCACAGATATATCTTGATCTTATTTTGAGATTTCTAACAGCAAAAAGTTCTTGATAACATGTCCTCTACACACCAACCCCAATCACTTAGAATATGGTTGTAATACTACGTCCTTTGAAAGACTGAGTAAACCTGATTTTTCTGTCACACATTTATCTGTCATTTATTAAATGATATGAACATATGAATTTTAACTGACAATTCAATATTATCTTCTAAATATAAATGTCTTCCTCATACTTTGAAATGTATGTTGTATGGGGTCAGGACACTTTAGATATCTTAACCTAGCATGTTCAAATAAGTTTGATAATTCAGAGTTTATTCATAAAATATAAAATGTTAGACACTTGAAGGAGATGTACTTTAAATGAAATTTTATCACAAGGAAACAAAATAGTCAATTGAAGTTAAAATGTGTGAATTATAAAATGAGGCCTTTGGGAAGGTAACATGAATTTCATCACAAGACTAAATTAATACTTAAATCAATGTAATTTTGTTCTATCTGGGTCTCTTTTATTACAAATGTAAACACAAATTATATGCATATATATGTATTTGTGAATACATATACATATGAAATCTAAATGCTCATGGGGATTTTATCAATTGTATAAATTAACTACCAAGTTTAACAGGTGAAATATCTCAATCCCAGAGAAAGCAGAGAAATTGGCATGATCATGTAACTAGTATATAATTGGAATGCAGTAAAAAAAATTTAGGTGACCTAAATGTAAATCAAGTTTTCTTTTCAGAGATAAACAAGGCTTCAAGTAGCATTTGTTCACTCAATGAGTATGTGTTGAATATTGTCTTAGTTACTTATCACTAGCTAAAACATTACCACAGACTTCAAAGTGTAAATCACCATACATCATATCTGGCAGTGTCTGCAGATCAAGAGTCTGGGTGTGATTAGTTTAGTCCTCTGCTTCACAATCTCTCACTAAGCTTCAATCACGCTGTTACCCAGGGCTGTGGTATCATCTGAAGGCTCAGCCAGGGACAGACCACTTCCAAGGCCATGCACAAGGCTATGGACAAGGGCCAGTTCTCAACAGCTGTGTCAGTGTGGCCTCAGCTCCCGCCCATGCATCTTCTTGACTTGATAGCTGACTTCATTCCATCTACCAGAGACAGAAGAAGCAGGTGTGATGGAAATCAGGGTCTCAGGTTGACAACTCATGGATCTCTCACCTAATCACCTCTGCCACTTGCTATTGTTCACTCATCGTTTCTTGCTCTGTTTCAACCACAGTCTGCCCAAGGCCAGTAATGGCTACACCCTCTCAGAACCTTTCCCTGCAAAGCAGTAGGCCTTTCCTAGTCTACCCTGGTACATGTGTCAGACTTGACAAATGCATTTTAAACATTTCTGTTTACATATGCAATCCATGTATTACTGCCCACATAGCCTGAGTATATGTAAAATTTACTTTCTTTGATAAAAATTGCTAATTCCATACGTACTTAATCTTTTTTTTCCTGAAAAAAAATTCACTGTGCAAGACATAATGCTAACACAAAAATGAATAATAGAATTCTTATTTGCAAGTTGCTCAGAGCCTGGTAGGGAAGACAGACAGGTAAAGAGTGATCTAGAATTCTAAATACAGAGTAGAGAACAAAATGCCTGCTTTAACAAAAGTTAAGGCTAGTGGAAGCCAAGCAGGAAGGAATAATGAATTCCAATGTCAGAACCATGTTTTGCATGAAGTGAGTATTATGGAATTTAGACATATCAGAAGCTTGGAGAATGTAACACTTGCCCTTTGACACTGTCAGGCACATAGAAGATACCTGAGATATTGGGGAAATAATATGTCATGTATTAGAGAAGGAAATCTTGGGAAAGACTGCAAGAGGAAAGACAGATGAAATGAAGCATTGCAGGGTTTTCAATGCTGCAGGAACATGCATTCAGGTAGTTATTATTATTTTTCTAATCTGTAACGCTCCATCAACTAAGTAGGTTCTCTGGATAGGTCTTTCTGGGATGTACATCTTGAGTTGTGTGATTTGAGATGCTCTTGGCCTCCCCAGCGAACTTTCTTTCCATATGGACAGTAGCGAACATCTCACTGTGAGGTTCTGAGATGGTGTCAATTAGAAGTCATGTTAAAAAGCTGATTTTTTTTTCAGTCACAGAATGAGTTTGATGGAGCAAAGGGTAGAAAAAAGGAAAGGGTATTTAGAAGTGGTTTATAGGCAGTGGAAGAAAATTACCTTAATATAGTTACAGAAGTTATTGGAAGTTTGAGATGCGTAATAGCTGATTGAGACTCTTATGACCAAATAACTTTGCATAGTGTGTGTAGCATAGTACCCTTCCTTGAAGACTCTCAGTGCACCTTATCTTTGTAAAATCCTTCAATAAAGAACCTGGTGGTATCTCAAATTTTATTTCATTGTAAGAATAACTTCTGACCTCTAACACAGTAGCATCCCCCCGGACAATCTCTGAGTAACAGGACGTTAGCCCAGTCCATTCAATACAGTGTCACAGATGACTTTGGTCTTGTAAGATACTGGGATTGGACATGGTCATTTATTATTCTTCTCTTCATGGCCCATCCCAATATTATCTTGGCTTTGTCTGCCCCAAACTTGAGAAACTAGACCATACTATCTCCATGAAATCTTTTAATGTGAATCTCAATAAAAGGTACCCACTGTATTGGCAAGTTTCATGGGGGATCACAACACTGAAGAAGGATCTGGTCATTACAAATGGAGCAATATGCTCATTCCTTCAAAAGGAGACTCTTTTAACGGGCTCTTTGATATGGACCTCTTTCCTGTGAACCTGTTTGTACACACATCCTTTGCATATTACAAAAGTCTCTTGTGCCAAGCGAAGTTCTTGATTATCTGCAACTTTAAAAAAATCAAACAAAATCAATGTTTTCATGTATGAATTAAGAAAGAGGAAGGTTGAGGTGGGAAAGAAAGAGAGAGGAGGGTTGGGAGGGGGAGAGGGGTAAAATGAGTAAATTGCAATATGCATATATATTAGCTTCCTGTATCACAAACATATACTGATTAAAAAGTTAAGTATTAGATGAAAAAATTTAAGAAACAGCCCTATTTCTCAAATGAAGGCTAAGTCTAACATAGTATTTCATAAACTACATGAAACTGATCATTTATTTCAGAGGTGCTAGTTTTGCATTGTTTTTTCTTTTTTTCATCTTTAAAGTTGGGTTTAAGGACAATTATAGGAGAAATACGGGGTAAGGGGAAGTAATCCGATGTTTCTTAAATGCATACAGATGACAAGAAAACAAAGACTAAAGAGAAGATCGAAGAAAGGACAAAAAAGGAAGCGAAAGGTGGGAAACAGGAGAAGGTGAAGCCAGCGGCAGCAAAGGTAAAAGAAGCGCAGAAAACTGCACCGAAACCTAAGGAGAAGGACGGCAGGGAGGCTGCGGCCACGGCGCGGGAGCGGGACCAGACAGGTAAAGGCTTCCAGGAGGAGGCGGCCAGAGGAGCTAAGAGAGTACTGGGCAAGAAGCAGATGCTGTCAAATTGAAACCTGAAAAAGACCAAGTCAGACTTCAAACGGGGATCAAAGATTTATATGAGGAAATATGCCTGACCGGAAGTGCAATGATTGGGGAATTAATATGCAGTTATAGAAACGCTAAACTGTGTTCACATCGGTAGAGATATATTTTTGAAGTATTTTTAAAGTGGGGTTTGAATTAGCATCTGGAGCTATTTAAATGTTAGTGGTTGAGGGAGAGGTGAAGTAGCAAGTGAACCGTGGTGGTTGTCATCCTGGTGGGGCAGAAGCAGGCCAGAAAAAAATGACAGCAGTTCTCAGTGTGTTTGTTGAGGAGTCAGTGTTCAAATCCTAGAGAATAAATATCCCGAAAAAATCTTGTATCCCTTCCTTGTGTCTCTGCAGGAGCTTATTATTTAGAATGTACATCAAATTATTAAATTGATTTAATATTATTCTTGTAAAAACTTAAAATTCATTTACTGTAATAACAAGTTATGGAGAAAAGAACTTCAAGGTTCAGTGACAGTTTTCATTGACAAAATTGGTGACTCCAGCTCACTGCAAGTGATACATCCTGCTATTCGAGATGAGCAGTGCCAAACTTCAAACCCAATATGCAGGGCACAGTGTTGGGAGGGATGTGGAATAGAAACCATGGAGGGAATTCTGTCGATACGAAGGAGTAGGGTGTCACGAGGGTCATGGAGGGACTGTGTTTCTCACTCCGCTAGACCTTGCTGATGCTTTTTTTCGCTAAGACCACTCCCAGGTCCTGGTGGATGCACGCGCTGCAGCTGTCCACCTAGAACGTGGAGCCTGCTCTGTGCACCCAACTCCTGTGAATAACGCTTTGTAAAGTCCTTGCAGAACAAAATTTTCTCTAGCTCTGGTAGCAACTGAATAGATCTGAGTGGAGGGCTAAAGTCGAGGAATTGGCTTCTATGAGATCTTACATTCAAATAGTTTAATATGCTATTATTGAGTCACTCGCATGGCTAATGAAATTGACCAGTTTTCTTCATTGTGAGGTACATGCTATAAAATTTGCAATCTATTCTTTATTTTATTATTATTTATTTGTCTTTTTATCTTTCCCCCAATTAACAATATTTCTAAGCTGTGATACACAGTAATATTGTAAACTTCGATTCATATGAAAAAGGTATTTTTAACTATAAATTTTAAGAGAGAAGAAAGAAAGGAGAGAGACTTTGTTTCCTTTTGGTGATTTACAAACTTTCATTTAGGTGATTTGCATTTATTTCGTGAATTCAAACTTCAAAGCGTTAAGCTTTTCTTCCATTTTCAAGATAATTATATAGTCTTGAAAAAAATTTAAAAATTGGTTATCGCTTTAAAGTATGCCCTATTGTAGTAGTTTGTGTAGAAAAAAGGCATAGTAAATAAATTAAAAATTATTTTAAGTGAAACATTTTATTATAATGGAAAATAGGAAAATTAGTCTTATGAATTCACTATTTTGTTTTTTTAAGTCATAGTTTTATCTTAGATTGCCCTTTAGAGCAGAAAAATAATTACATAAAACCAGTTAAAACACACCAAAGGTACTGTACTGTTTCATCTCTAAATACAGCTTATAAAAATGTGTTCCAGTTATATACAAGAATATCAAAATATTTGTATAATAACTAGGAACATAAATGTATTTGTGGATGTTTATTGTTAGTTATTTCAGGAGTTCCAGAATGTGTCTTATTGATCAAAGAATATCACCTGGACACTTTCAGATAGTATTTATTTTCCAGATCACAAATACTATATTTTATTCCTATCAATTATCACATTTATCGATGATAGTATTATATTGTCATTCCATTTTCAATTTTGTTTTTATTTCTACATGAAAACTATCTATTAAAAAAACATTCGAATGTCACAGAGAGTTATAAACAAATGTATAAATATGATTTTATCAGCTAAGCAAATGGTATTATTAAATCAAGGCTCCCTGTTAAGAAAAACTACCATCAATTAAGCAATGTATCATTAGGTTAAGTTAAAAAAAAAACTTAAATGATAGTGTCTGGCCAGACTCCAACATATTAATTTTTTCTAAGAAAAGATTTAAGAATATTTGTTAATTTTAAAAATAATCATGATATTTTAAATAAACAAGAGAAAGGTATGATGTTTTAAAAAGATGTGGGGTGATTTTGAGCTCAAGATTCTTGCATTAATGGCCTAGTAAAATCAATTTAATTCTTTGGTCAAGGAATATTTATTTGCTTAGCTTCAGTAAGATCTAAGGAGTATAAAGTATTCTATTCATATAGATTTCTAAATAGTTCATCTAAACAAGCAGGGCCTATAGGTCTTTCATTCACTTGTAAACCTACATGAGATACACAGATTGATAATTACTTAATTAGTAAATATATAAGCATATTCAGCATTGAGAATAAGATGTATATGAATGTACATCCTACCATAAACCTACACACACTCATATATCGCATAATCAAGTATATATGGACCAACTGAACCTATTTCTGGTGTGGTCAGAAGCTTTGGCACAAGCACTCAGTATTCCCTCCTTTCTGGTAATTTCCAGAGAGTCTGTGGGGAAGGAGAAAGACAGTCCCTCCAGCCAGTACACACTGCTCAGTTCTCTTCTTTCTTCCTTTTTTTTTTTTCTTTTTCCTTAATGCTGATTTACACTTTTGTGACAGGGAGAGAAAGAGTAGCTAGTGAGAATCTTCCTCAGAGCACCAGACCACACGCACCCCATCCTCAGCAGCAATTATTCTAAAAACTTCCTTCCTGTTGACATTCTGCACCCAGGATGCCTTTTCCTAAATTGCCCCTCCGCAGGGATGTGGACACAGTAGCGGCTGAGTGACACCTGTCCCCACTCCCTGAGGGTCAGGAAAGGGAGTCATGGACAGCATGGATTATCCTAAGAAGAGTGTTTATTTAGGAAAATAATACTTTAAAGTGATGACCACGTAGGCAATTGCAAGAAAATTCTTATTTCCTAACTCTGAGAGTTAGCCTGACGAGGTAATTCAGTCTTCTTTAGGAAAAGTCTCCTGCTATATTATTTGAGATGTGTTTAAAGAAGCATTTCTAGAAAGCAAGTCTTCCAAAATCAGGAAGGCTTGGATTTGTTCCATCTTTAGGCAGGTGAAGCAGACCCTGAAGACTGCCCTGTGCTGCCTTCCTCGACATTGTTAAGTTACACGCTGTAACAGCTGGGGATGGACATCCTAACCTAAACAGCTCAACATCCTTAACTGAAAACATTTTTAAATATTCCTCTAAGATATCTTGGTGGCATTACTATGTAAGATCACAGGATTACTTACCAGAACCAAATCCTTTAAAGTGTTGAGACTCTGTTTTTCTGGATTAGGAAAAAAAAAAAAAGTTCTTTGAATTTGAATTCACACAGGATTTCTTTTTACAAGTTAGATGCTCATTGGACTAGTAGTGCAGTAAGTAAGTGAATAATTTTTGGAGCCACAAATTATTAGCATAATAAATATAAGCACAGTCCTTTAGAAAAAGATCCTACTAAGTTTAAGGGTTTTGTTACATTTTGACTATTCATTTGAAGAGAAAACAGAAGTGTAATTTTAGCTAATTCAGCACACTGTTCAACATTTCATCCATTATGTCACCCTGTCACAAATGGAGCACAAAACAATTTTTTTATTTGGGGGGTTTGTGCAAGTCATTTATATTACAAAACAAAAATCCCTGAATTCTACACTTCAGACAGGGACAAAAACAAAAGGCCTCATTCTCCAGCCCAGAGTGGCTGTAGTGTGGAAATCACTGTGAAAAAAAAAAAAATTGAAGGGTTCTCCATCAGTGATTCTTCATTTGTGGTGGAATTAGGCATATCAGAAAGTCTGCTAAAAATGCATCTTCCTACCGCCCAGATCAATGGCATTACAATTTTCTGGATGATGGATTCCAGATAGCCAAGTCTTGACGTAGGTTCCTTTCCTGATGTTCAGCTGCCACTTAAGAACCACCTCTGAGTTATATGATGGACAATCCTAAAAGTACAATTGCTTACGGTCCTGAAACCAAGAGGAAAGGCTGACAGTTTTATGTTGGCTCAATTTCATTTTCCATTTAAGAATAATATCCTTTTCATCTTGTTTTATCTTAGAACAAAATCACTCACTCTAAAGGAAATGTTACCCAGCAAAGAAAAAAATGCCACCTGTGCTAGTCTTACTCTTCCCCCACACCACAGAGTACTCAGGTCCTGAGATCTGAAATTATGGTTGTAACTGTCAGTGCTCAGGCCAGCCTGGGTTACAAAGTGAGTTCAAGGCCAGTCTGAACTGCATGGTGAGACCCTGTCTCACAAAATAGGGCTGGGGATTTAGCTCAGTGGCGTAAGTGCCTGCCTGGCAGGCGTGAGGTTGTGAGTTCGATCCCCAGTACTGACAAAACAAAACAAAACAAGTAGATTTGAGGACTTATCTGAGAACCAGCATTCCTGTCCCTCCCCAGCTCGTATGTGGGAAAATGCCTTTGTTTCAAAAATCAAAACACATACACATTCAGAGAGTTTATGGGTTTTGCCTTGCATTTAGGTGTAATGAAAATGATATTTTTAGATCTACTACAATAATTACTTGTTTTTCCAATGATGTGGCATAATTTTATAATAAAATCGATTAAAAATGATGCTGATGTTCTGAGAAGAACAAGGCTTACAAAAATCCTTGAATGTGTATTTATATAGTAACAAGGGCTGTTATTTCTTGTTTGATACACATATTTTGAAGCAATTAAATTATGTCATGTTGTATAAAGTCAATAAAATTTCTTGGTTCTAAAGATGCCTTTGGATTTGGTGGATTAATAAGATGTCTATTGTAGAAAATGAAAATATAAATGACAGTGTAAGCTATGGCAAAACCTAAGAGAATCTTTTAAGAATCTTTATCAGTAGAATCTTTACCAATGAATACCACAGGAAAATCTTAAGTCATGTGAGAATTTAAAGTTCAGTGCAGCCCGGCGAGGTGTTGCACACCTTTAATCCCAGCACTCAGGAGGCTGAGATAGGAGGAGCATTGTGAGTTCAAGGCCGGCATGGGCTACAAAGCGAGCACAAGGCTGGCCTGAGCTACACAGTGCAACCCTGCCTCAAAAAACCAGGGCAGGGAGTTTGGCTCAGTGGCTTACGTGCCTGTCTGGCAGGAGCAAAGTTGTGAGTTTGATCCCTGGTGCCGCAAAAAAAAAAAAAAAAATCAATAAATAAATTAAAAAGTTCAGTGCAAGGTCTTTAATTTAAAGAAGAAATTATCCATCTCCTGAAATTATTTTGACAGTGTCTGCCCCAAATATTTACTACAGACTATGTTCTTTCGCTTTTAAAAATTTCCCCATTAGCCATAGACTCGTAAAAATCACAAAATGTTCCTACAAAGATTACCCAGTTAATAAGCTTACAAATGATATGATGTGTTGCTATCAGTCTGTTTTTTCCTGATTAACTTTTCAATTAAATGGATATTCATGCAGAGAACCCCAAACAAATTGTGGAAGTGTTTGCTCTCTTGAAGGTCTTTTGAAAATATTCTGCAGTTTCTCTTGGCTAGAAGAGGCCCTAGAAGTGAATATTTGATAAAATCTTCCAAATTGAAAACAATTTTGCTTTGTAAAATTTGTTTCACTATTATAAGTCTACAAAGGGACAAATGAAAACAATTGCTTTAATATGATGACTTTTGTCGCAAGATTGATGAAAAATGTTCTTGCTTTTAAAATCAACCATGATACTGTTACCTTGGACTACTGTGTTTCAACCCTTAAGGTTATTTCTGAATGGATAATTGAAGCGTTACATTTATTATGTCTTTCCCTGCCACATGTTCATGTTAGTGAGAATTATTACTTCACAGAAAATATGTAGTAACCAAAATAGAAGTGTGTTGTTATGTGTTTTGTTAAACCATTTCAATATAGAAAAAAGAAAACTGTTGATGACATTTTTTCATTGCTTTTTTTTTCTTTCTACTCTGTCAGATCAGTATGCATTCTGTCGATATATGATTGACATATTTGTCCATGGGGATTTAAAACCAGGTATTCCAAACAATTCTTGTAATTGTCTGTCTTAACAGTCTTTGTTGGCTTTTTCTATGTACTAAAAGGTATTTTCATTTTGAAAATTTGCATAATGCATGTGTAGATCTAGAATAAAGCCAATAAAAAAGCAGAAATAATAACTGGCATGAAGGCCTTTCATTTTATTTTCAGTCATTGCATGGCCTATTGCAAATGAAGTCAGTCAAAAGCCAAAACATGCTAATATCTTTATATGTAAAAATGCTAATATCTTTAATAATATCTTGGAGAGAAGTAATAAACCATCTTATTTTATTCCTGGTAAATGTAGAAAAAAAATCTAGGACAATGGAAGTATCCTCCTTATCTGAGTAGTGATCAAAATCCATATTTAAATCTATCACATTTCAAATACTTAATTTCCATTCCCCAAAGCTTTTAGATTTTCTGACCTGCATACACACTTTGGTCTCTTTAGAGTACTAGTGACGGAAGTAGTCAGCTCTGGAGTTGGCCATCCACACAGTGGGGACAGATTCTTAGTTAAAGTAATATATTTAAGTAATTAACCTGATTGCTTGTCCTGTGCCTTTTGCAGAGTTGAAACACTGAAGGAACTAGGATCCATATTTGGAAAAATGTTTCTGGAAAGATGGTGTCATTAAGGAAGGAGCTGATTTATATTAGAATAATTAAAACTTATCGTTTAAGGAAAATTATATTTTGTCTCCTTAACTGTCTTTTGGAAGTCCTTCTAAAACATATAATTTATGTATATATTGGCAAATAGGCAGATCATACCTAAAACAAATACATGATATATGTAGGCCCTAGAAATATAGAGTATCACGAGAAACTCAGTTTTCTGGAAATCTTAATGCCAGTAACTTATTCTGTCAGATAGTATCCTCTTCTTCCTCCTCCTCTTTTTTTCCTACTTCTCCTACCTTTCCTCCTCCTTCCTTTTTTCCACCATATTTTTAATGAGTTGAAAATAGAAATGAAGAAAAGCCTAAAATTGTGGTATCTTACCTGATGGAATTTGTTACTCTCAATATTTAAGTATAATAACATAAATTATGCATAGTAAACCTACATGGAGATACTGAAGAAGATAGCAACATAGTAGAAAATAAAGAGCATGGAACACAAATACAGATATGGTTTTTGACTCCATCTTTTTCTAATATGAGACCTTAGGCAAATCATCAAACTCAGATTATCTGCAAGCACTTACATTTAAAATGGGGCCACAGTAACTGCCTGGCGTTGTTGACAAAGCACCTAATAAACCTACGTCAAAGGGTCATTGCAAGTCTGCTTGTACTTCGCTACTCTCACAGTCATCTGTCTGGATGAGAGGCCCAGGTGAAAGGAGTTTAACATCAGTGAGTTAGGGTCCACATGCACCACAAATTCAAGTTGGTCAAAGGTTTGTTGTCCATTTTACTTACTTGTGGTAGCTTGAGAAAGTCATACTGTGAACATATTTTTAAATTTTTTTTAAGATTTAACTGATGATATGTAATCTACATTATCAATGAGCACGAATTAATTAATGACTAATAGACATTGTTTTATTTATATTCTATTAGCTTTTAAATTTCATTATTCAAGGAAAATGGAAGTTGTTTGTGCCAGTGAAAATATTCATAGAATTTAGTTGTTGTTTATAAAATATGTCTCAAGAAAATCATAGGATAGAGAACCATACAGCGTGAAATCCAGTTTAGGATATGAGCTGTTTAACAGCCACAATTACCAATCAATTCTGTCTGAAAAATCAAATAATTGACGATCAAAAAGAATAAAACCGTCTGCATAGGAATTTTAGAGAATTTCACTAATGGCAACACAGAGTACCTATTTTAAGACATATGGGGACATGCTCTAAAAAATCATGGTTTTATAGCTGGGAGCTTAATTCAGGGTTAAAGCATTGCCTTAGCAGGTTGAAAGCCCTGGGTTTGATCTCTAACAACTGAAAAGTATGTGTGGATTCAGATCTATAGAATATTTCAACTCCTGAAAATATTTTTGAGTTATATAAAGTTAAATTACTTCATACAAGTTATTAATTTGTCAGTTTCTTTAATTTACTTCATCTATCTACATCCACTATTTTGAAAGTTTAAGAAATGAAAGTATTTTCACAACAGTGCTGCTTGTCTACAAGCTACGGAAGAGGGGAGATGAAGAATGACGTTTCTTAAATGATGTTTCAAAAATATACCAAAGGAAAGTTCAGAAGTACTAACCTTGTCAGTGGAGCAATACATAAAATAGAATAACAAAGCACCAAGTATGATGTACAGTTCCAAAAATAAGGAATGACAGATACAGATTTAATCTGGGAATATTAATCTAGAAAAAATGCAAGTGAAAAGACATTGACTATGACTAACAATTAGAGAATAAAATAAAACCTGCCAAGTTTATTGCTCTGCATGTTTCCACTGTTTATAAAACATTTGTGCTTCCATCTGCTTCTATTTGGGATTAGTGGAACACCTGTTATTGTTTAGATGGAGTTCATTATTAATTATTGGTAATGAGTTTTTAAAACTAGAATTGATTTTTCCCTGTGGGATTCAGTAATTCTTTTGTAGAATATTATCATATTTACAGAAGTGGCCAAAATTAGTTCCATCAGAGAATAAAATATTTCTAAGATATCATTAAAAGTTTTAGCTAATCTTTAGTCTATATACCCAAAGTTGAATTAAATTGATCTTTCTGATTTTCTATATTGAATAAAGAAAATGCAATACATAATGGTCAGTGACAATCCACAGTTATAGATATCACCTTAATAAGTATAATTGTAAGGATGAGATCATTTTGTTGTATCTAATTAAAATTCTACTTCCTTACTTTCCATTAAATTGATGTAATAAAAACTTCCATTTAAATCTACAAAGTGAATATATGTTATCAAGTTCATATCATGTTTCAAATAGCCCTTATTGGACAGGGTGGGGGACACATCCTGTCCTAGGGTGGCTATTGCAGAGCTCAAAACCTTGCTTTTTTCCCTTGGGAATTAAAATTGTTTACTTGTCATTTTCTTATGAGAAAACTAAAACTGGCCAATACAGATATTATTTGGAAAACTGAGACTCTATTTATGGTGCTGTGCTTTGTTCTGTTTTGCTTTGTTTAGAAAGTGATTGTACCCATGGTTGAAGTAAAATTCCTGTACAATTATTTGTGTCAATCCCTAGCAATTCCAATTTCCTCTTCAATATTTTATGGCTAAGCACATTTTTCTTAAGTAGCAATTATACCCATAGTTTCATTCATTTTGTTAACTCTTTGAAAGAAACATCATGATCTGGCTTTCTACATTTCCTCTTCATCTACTTCTCCCTGGACTAATGAATTGCGTAGATTTCTGCACAGTGTAATCCAAGGTAAAGGAAAGACAGATTTCTACAAGTGAGCAATCACATTGTTCATGGACCTCCTGTATTCACTACAGACAATGAAACCAATTTAAATGCTCTGGACAAGGATTAGGGGTAGTGTACTTGGGATTGGTAATTTTAACACTTTTCCCCCAGCTTTCATCTGTGTAATTATTGTAATTAAATTTCAACATAAGTTAAAGTTTATTCTTTAGAAGTTTTTCCACCCTTACATTTCTTTAACTCTCTGACTTTTACCTGAACCACACATTTATGTCAAGGTAATTTATTTCACTTTCTCTGTCATTTATTTTCTTAAAATTGAGAGTACTCACCTACCAAAATCTCTTTCGACTATAATAAGGTAGTCTCTGGAAGACTATATTCCAGTTCAATGGGTTTTAAATCCACAGCTACAAAAACCAACAAGGAGTTAGTTAGTAGTCTCATTTTATGATGATCCTTTCCTTGAACTTTGGTGATACTTAACTGTATTCCTGGCTTGATGCAACTCAGAAAAGGCCAAATGTAATTGCAGTACAGCCATTGTTATTTAATGGCTTAATCTATTGTATTTCACTTGGCTGTATTAGAGAAGATCAGGTAAAATTCAGCCTTTCTTTATCCTTTTCCAAAAAAATCTTGCTCCAAGGTAAGCAATTGTCTGTGAAAAGTCTCACCTTAATTCCACCAAAAGTCTAATTATTTTTATACAACCAAAGCTTTGGAATTTACTGTGCTTAATCAAAAGAGTATTTGTTGAGTTACCTTAGCCAGCTGCTAGTGGAGAGATAAGACACAAATAATTGCACAAGTAAGGATAGTTTGATAAGTATGCAATGGAGACTCAGAAAATGTTAATTTCAATATACCAGGAATAGTTGTTCCTGCTTACAATATGGCCTTTAAAATTATTTCACAATACTTAAAATCATTTTATAGTTTACAGGAGTCAGAGTAAAATGATAGTAAAAACTTTTATGAGAATTTAAGCATAGCAAAACTAAATGTTTATTTTATATAGTCCCAGTTTTACCAGTGCTCACTCTATTATGTATCTATCATCTATCTATCTATCTATCTATCTATCTATCTATCTATCTATCTATTGCAATAGCTGCAGTTTTGAAATATCCAATGGCAAGTGTTTTGTAAAAGAGATAATGTCTTGTTTTCTTTCCATATTAGCAAAATATTTTCATTTTTATATTTAAAAACAATTAGAATGAAAATGATAATTCTGTGGTTTGAAAGTTGTCTATTTCTTCTTGATACCTGTTTTTACCTTTCTTTAACATTTGTGCCCTTAAAAACCATAAATTTTAGAACATAGACTTCAGCCTGGACGATTATTCTAACGTGTTTTTTGTTTTTTGTTTTTTTGGGTTTTTTTTTAGTAAAATGAGATGGCTCAGGTTCTTGTCACAAAAATATAGCATGGTGAAGTCTGCCTTGCTGCAGAGCTAACTGCATGAAAATACCATACTTTCTTTTTATCTTTTTGGGTGTATCCTTTATTCTTTGGTTCTTGGATTCATTGAGAAAATTCATTGTCATTTGCAGACTCAAGCTGAGACTTCAGTTGTAGAATCAATTTCAATTTCAGCCTAATAATTAGAGTCTAGCCTGTTGCTGTCTTTCTGCGTTCATTTTTTGGTTCATCTAATAATTGTACAATATCTACCTCTGTCACTTTTTTTGGCAGTTATAAATAGAAAATAAGATTGTGAATTTAAAACTAAAAATAGGCTAAAAAAGCAGTTCCCATCTTTCTTTTCTATCTTCCTTAAGTGACAGTGCAGTACTTTAGTCTGGACAGCGAGACACCTGCATGACTAGGGTGGAATAAGAGGCATTTTATGACTGCATCTTGCTTCCAGACAATTCCCTCATTATAATGGTTTCTTATTATTTTGGTCTTAGTTACTAATGGTAAAAAATGATAAATAATGACAGAATAACTCCTAAGTTGATGAAATGAAACATGCTCAATATGTGGGAAAATATGACCATATAGACGCCATAATGTGCCTTTGAATTTTTAAAGTTCTCCATTGGTGTCACATGGTAATTGCAAGCTATAATGGATTTTATTCCATTTCAAAAAAAAATAAGCAAATTGATTTTGTTCCTTAGAGCAACAGTAGTCTTTACAAATAGCTAAAATAGCTAAAAAAAAATAAATCCTTGATAAAAACTGATGCACCTTGATAGCATATGGAGAACTAAAGGAGAAAATGTAAAAGTTACTGATCATACAAGCTAGGCTTTAAATCCTGTGTGCTTTTGGTTTTTTTGGATCTCAATTTCTTTATGAAATTTATTTTTAACATTGTAAATAAATGAAGTAATATACACATATTCCCTTATTTTCTACTTTCTCTTTTAATTACAGAAGTTAACTGCATAATGACATTTTTTCTATCAGTGTCATACTTATCTATCCTTATTTCTTGCTAGTGTCATACTTATGACTTATCAATATCAAAGAAGATCTTACTGAATACTTACAATTTAAAATGGGCCTTCAGACAGTGGTTGGGTATGGCTATGTGAAATTGAGAAAAGAACACATAGTAGGTTGAGGTGATATTAAAACCCAGAACCACAAAATCTTGAGCTGTTCCTTTGTCATTACCAGGTGTTGAAAATTTATTCTCTGCTCAGCTTTGAGATATCCCGTGTAATACAAAAAGTGCACGTTAGTATTTTTGTCTTATAGATGAAAAAATTGAGGTACAAAGAAACTAAGTGATTTGTCCTCATCTCACAACATGGCATCCAAAAGATTCAAACCCAGGCCTATCTTTTTTTAATCCTTAGGATTAATACTAAGTCTATCTTCCAGACATAAAGAGAGTGATTGAAAAACACAGTGAATATTTAATTGCTAAAAAGTGTATTACTGGGACACTTTGCCATTAATCGTCTCCGAATACTATTCCTCTTTCAGAGCACTCTTATTCCATCATTCTTACCACTTTTGGAAGCAGTTCTGGAAGACCCCTTTCATGAATGTCTTTAATAGGTGTGATAAAAATTATGGTGAGGGCTGATGCTGATTGCCAGGCAATCAAGACAGGATCATAGAAACATTACAAGTGCTCTCTTCTACCTTATTCATGGATCAAACACTGTGACTTCAGGTTCATCTGCAATGTCCAAATGACCACACAAAGTAAATGTTTTTAATGACTCAGTATATCAAGCACTCAGTACATCAAGCAGTAAAAAAGCATTTCCAAAACTACAAGAGAAAGTGGCAAAAATAATTCAAAGTGAGAGGGGGTATTTTGAGGGAGATGTATTTTGAGGGAGGTTAATGACAATGAGGTTTTAACTTTTTTTTTAATTTAAACACTCTTTTGTGATCACAGTCTTAGGGAAATGCAAGGAGTTCACTTGGAACCCTAAAAAAAGAAACAACTGGAATTGCACAAGACATTTTGAAAGTAATGCAATTTAGGAAGGGTCAGAGGAAGAAAAGTAAGGCTTGGATTTAGAAGACTGGGTAGAAAGAAAGTGATGATTTTAGGAATATTATACAAGCTAAAATAATGGAATTTTTACACACTACATGAGAAGAAAGTAAAGGTTATTTGGTGTTTGTTGGACTGAGAAAGAGAAGAATGCCATGAGTAGGTAGTGCTGGAATGAAGTGCAGTCAGAGTGCAGAGGCCTGAGGAAGTAGGAAATTTTATACTGACGCTCTCCTTAAAGGCCCCGATGGTATCCAGATACAAAAGGGGAGAACCCCAGTGCAAACAGCAGTTGTGCAGTTCCTGTTCAGTACTTGAGGAAATTGCAGTTATGTCCATGTACTTTATCTCATTTAATTCTCATGTCAAGCTTGGTGTCAGAAGTCATCTAACCAAATGTAGAATTCTGATGAGAAGTCAGAGGTAGAGATGGAGTGGTCAGGAGAGTAAGTGAACTAAGTCAGAACGCATGCATCATGTTACCTCTGGCTGCTGGTGGATTATGGAAAAGGTTCAAATGGAGTCCGATTGCACAGTGCAGACTCGATGTTACAAGTTTTGGGTGAGCCAGGTAGGTGACTCCTGCTGTCAGAAAAGGTGGTGTGGATCCATAGAACTTGAGTGATGAATAATATTTGCCAAGCTGCCTTGGAATCCAGGAGGATGAACAGGGTCATGGTAGTGCATGTGAAATTGATGTGTTTACGAGTCTGTGAGGATGTCAGTCTGAAAGCACATAAACTAAGATTAGAAAACATCAGAAAATCAGAAGCGATCTATTTTTGATGACAGCAGGACAGTTGGTCAATCAGATATAACTGATATTTGGTACGGAAAATAAATCTTTGGAAGATTTAAATTGAGCAGTGATGGAAAAGCAGCATCTCACAGAGTGCTTCTGCTTATGGAATTGGCAATTGGAGAGGAATTTTGGACTGTGGCTAATGTTGGTGCTTCAGAAACATAGTTTGGGAGAAAGGAAGGACACATTTTAGAAAACCATTATCCATGGATTGGTAATGGGAACTATACATAAGTGACTTAAGAAATGAATCATGCAACCATGAATACTGCCAATTACCTTCTCAGTTTAAGGGCAGAAACTTCATTAAGTTCTACACTTAAGTAAGAACCCACAAGGACATGTGAAGGAATATCTGTGAAAAACAGCATAGTATGGAAAGTGTTAGAACTACACCTGTTCATGACCTAACAGAAGGAATTCCTTCTTTTCCTTCTGGGGCTGCCTTTCTGGTTACTTGGCTTCCTCTCATTTTCATTCTTTAGAGACCACTGTTCAGTGCAGAAAACTGCATGCACACAGTACACTCGCTCCTATGGAGGCTCTGCCACCTGCTTGAACCATGACTTTTCTAGTTGCTTGATCCTATTAGGCTTCTGCTTCCTCCTCTGTAGCATTAGGCTGCTAGTGGGAGTCTTGGGACAGATGAGTCAAATGGTCAACCTGCATTTTCAGTTCATGGCTCTTTGAGCTTTGGCTCTGCTTCATGATTGAAATCTACAGATTATGACATGTAGAGGTATAAGAGCAAGGCAACACTTTTTATTAGAGCCACAGAAGCAAAAGACATACCAGATCAATCATGCCCTGTTTGACTCTCTTACATCTCCACAGTTACAGTTCTGCTTATGTTTTTTCATATGTCTCTGCAATTGGCCCTATAGAAGATAATAAAAAATTGCATTTTGTATTTGGTTTACATAATCTCGAAATGTGATATTTTAATATAGAACATCATACCAAATGCCTCAAACAATTTTTACAGAATTAATTCTTTGTATATGAAAGGGCAAGAAGGATGAAATAAAAATCAGTCAATATAATTGAATAAGTGTGATCAGCTAAGTAACAATTTGGTAATATAATGAATGTATTGACTAGTGTTGAAAAACTAGATTTTTTTACATATGCATTTTACTTAACAGTTAAAAGTATACATATTTAGTATACTATGAAACATCAATACATGCATACATTGTATAACATTCAACTTAGAATATGAATTCTAGGTCCTCAAACTTTATTAATTCTTTGTGGTAAAAAACATTCAAAATCTTCTAACTTTTGAGATACACATTACATTATCATTATCTATAATCATTCTACTTTATAGAACCTTAGAATTTATTTATCCTATCTAATCGTAACTTAGTACACTAATCTTGGAGTTCTTAAAATATAGTGCACATACACAATGAAAGAAACACTACACACATCGACACTTTCACAAGTAAAAATGTTTTCAGCCTCCAAATGAAAATAAATTCTCACTGACCCTACCATAAATAACACTACTTAGCAGTGGTACAACAGAAAATTTAAATATATCTCCAAGAGATTGAGCTGTTATGAGAAGTTTAGATATACAATATTTCTCTAAAAGTGAACTCCTTCAGAAGGCACCCTTGGGTTCATTACGTGTATTGCGATTGAAGTCACTTTCTGTGTCCATTGGAACACCACTTGCATTGTTTCTCCATCAAGAGTGGAAATGGTCACCTGTTTCTCAGACTTAACCACAGTCTGGAGCATGGACCTTCCTCTTAATCCACTGCACACTAAAACTCAGGACTTGGGGTTCCCCAGCTCCCCAGTAATGAGACACTAGTGATACAACATTCACTGTGCAAACTATAGAAAGGGTTCAGATGCAAATAAGAGAGAGGATTGTTAGAGCCAACGGAATAAGGAGGAAGATGAAGAACAAAGTAAAATGGCTACTTTCATAAAAAGGGGTTAAAGAAAAAATGCAATGAAGGAACGCAAGTTTACTGACTTTCCTGAACCGCTTTCCTCACCTATGCAATGGAATAAACAGACATTGCTTTACAGAGTTAGGATATGGCTTAAATCATACACATCCACATACATTTAAAACATACTTCTCGTGAACATAATATGCCCTACTTAGTGGGCATGATTTTTCCCAGACAGAAAATACTGAGGTTTCTTTCTCTACCATGTCCTTCATCTTTCTGATTTAATTATCACATATTATTATGTCTTTCCCTGGCATGTTTTTCCCCCTGCCTTTTATACACCTTCAAGAAACATTTGCCTTAAACGTTTGCCCTGCCTCTTACCTTGCCAGAAACATGATATGGTTGTTGAATCAAGCTCTTGATATACAGTATTTATCTCAGTGAAAAAAATGGATGTTTAATCCAGCAGAGCCTCTTTGTTCATTGGTAGAAATAACCTTGCTCTATAAAAAGACGACAGGTTTTTCGGCATTGCAAATAACCCTCTCTGCAGATTTCATAGGAGTTCCTGGTCGTATCTCTGGGGACAGAAGCTCAGAATTAACAAAAACTTGTTGAATGCACGCATCAGTAAGCTGCAGGCAGGCTACAGAGTGAAGTTAAAGAGAAAAGGGGAAACGGGAGAAAGCATTCATTTCATTACGGGCTTGCATAGTCCCTGAGCTCGCCATACCCCCAAGGACTTGCTTTCGGATTATTTGAAGTCTGTGGAAGCCACTTGAGGCTGTCGTGTTTGTCTAAATCAATCCGTTAAAGATGTAATCACTATAAATAGCTGAAATACGCACGCAAACAGACGCGGTGCTTCTGCGCGGGTGCTGCCCCGCTGCTGTTTCTCCTGTGCTCTCCTTCAGCTGCGGGATGGAGAGGTGAAGCCTGGACCAGAGGCGCCTGTCCCTTAGCACAGCCTTCGTCTGTCTTCTCTGTCTTCCCTTGCTTTGTGCTCAGAAAAGAAAAGCAGATAAATGAAGCCCTAAGCTTTCACTTTCCTCACCATCTCAGAAGTCTGTCCTCCAGGTTTCGGAGAAGGCCTTCCTTTCTATGGGGATGGCTTTGCTGGGAGGAGACTTTGACCAAAGTGTCCTTTTGGTCCAGTGTGTCACTGTCAATGGTGTGCATCTGAGGTAAGATGGGAAGAAACCGTCTTCAGGTAACCCGCTGAGACTACCTACGGCCTGTTCCAAAATAGCTTGGAAAGGAACAAATAATGCAGAGAAATTTGAATTGTTGCATGAGAAGTAAGGAAAATTAAGGCTTAATCAAAGAATGATCGAACTAATTAGGTGTTATTTGTTAATGTGTCAGGTCTTGTAATAATCTTTTCTTTCATCTTATATGGAAAAGGGAGTGCTTCAAAAGAATTCTAATAATTTATGAGAATATATTCACCTAGTGTTGTTTTAAGGTTCATTTGCATAGCCTGAGATTTAGTGGCTAAAACACTAAAAAATCTAAAGCTCATTCTAACCATGAAAATGGATGCATAACTCTTATTCCTTTTCTTAAGGGGGCTCTTGTTTTAAATATGGAAATAGTAAACAAGCCCCAGAAGTGTTTCGATGTAACATCTTTTAGAATAGGCATATTAAATAAACAAATACTCTTCCATGGCCTTTTCTTGTATAAAAGATGATGATTGTAATGAATTTTGTAAGACTGTCAGTAGTGTCCCTGGCTTTAGACTGTCACCCGTTATTCAGTGTTTGTAGGTAATTCTAGAACTTCTATCAGGCCTAATACATTTTACTTTTTTAAAATCTTCCACATTAAGACATAAAAAATGATATTACCACATTGTCATCATAATTATCTTATTTTGAAGGCAATTTATTTTGCCTGTTATAATCTCATCAACTTCCAAGTTGGTGTGGTCAGAGTCTTTCTCGCGGTCTCTGGATCTCTAGTATATACTGGATGCTGGGGAGTTTCAAAGCAGAAGGAGGTAACAGTCCAACCAGTGGTTGTGACAAAACGACAATGAGCAGTACAAAGCAGCTGAGGGAGAACAATGAAGGGAGTACTAAGTCATCTGATGCAGATTATACTCACCATGAAAGTCTAGAGAGGAGGGGGTTAAGCGGTTAGGACAGGCTTCACAAGGCTTGTTCTGTCAGTGTCAGAAACCTTCAGCTTTATTGGGATTGCTGCTAATTACTTACACTAGCTCACTATTTATTCCTATTTGGGTGGTTAATTTTTTATCCAGGAGGAAAAGATAATTATAAAGCTGGAATGCTCTTAAAATTATTATTACCAAGTGAGAAATCAACACAGGGAAAACTGAGCAAAACATCACCCCCAAAGGTGTGGGCCACATCACTACGTTTTCTTAAAAATTAAATCCCATTTTTCTTTAGTTTCTGCCCTTTGCCACTCATGCTGAGTTGTTTATGTTCTGATTCAGAAATAGCCACTACTCCCTCCTACCCAGTATTTCTGTTTTGTGATTGATATGCTGGTTTCTGGAGGGAAGAAGTGCAGCCTCCAAGTGACTTTTCATTGTTACTACCCACTGCTTCCATAATAAGCACTCACTCCATAGACAAGACTACTTTTAACACTGGAAATTTTATAAATTTAATGAAAATAGGCACACACACAGAAGTACCACTGTGCCATAGCGAAACACTGTAAAAAACAAACCGTTGATTTAATATTCTTTCCTATGATGACTGCATAAGATAGAAACCTTTTTCTATTTTCTATAATTTATGACAAGATCATATTAATAATGATTTCCTCCCAGAGTGATATGACTTTTATATCATTATAAACAGCCTCCTGGCAGAGAGTGAATGAACAGTGTATTGTTTTAAATGACAAAGTAATATCAATTATATACAATTTAAAACAGAAAGAGAGATTGGCTGACTTCCAAAGAGGTCATTCATGTGAGGATACATTTGTGAATTTAATTATAGGGTGAATCCTATTAAATTATAATTATTGACATAGTCCCCTTTCATTCTTTTTCTGTGAAGTAGTTAGGTTTCTTCACATATCTGTAGTTGAAAAGATGTAAAGTTTTTATCATCTTTATTAAAGTATCCTGTAGAAAATTCTCTGTTAACACAAAGACTCAAGATGTTCTTCTCCCCTTGAGGTAAACCCTAACACTAGGAGGTTCCTTTTTAATTGGTTTTTTGGCTCTGCTTTAGTCCTCCAAATTTCTTTGAATCACTTGTGAGTAGAGAGTATTTGCATGTGTCTGTGTCAGAGACAGCATTTTTCTGCAGGTGAAAACAAAAGAGAAAGTGGTTTGCAACAGTCTTCCCATCTTTTTTGCCGAGTCCCTGGTGCTATGGAAATAGTTTAATGTAGTGATTAAAAATGAGCAAATTGATTTTATTTTATAAGAATAAGATGGAAGGAAGCAACCCTGTTTTTCAAATATGTGATGTCATTGTTTAAAAAACTAGCCCCTTGCAGTTTGATGCTAATAAGATAGGAAATTTACAAAGAGCTTTGCTTTAGAAACAACAGTCGAGGGGAAACCCAGGCAGTCATCCAGACCTTCATCCGCGTCTTCTTTTATGGGTTTCTGGATACTAGTGGAGAAGAGGACAGAGAGGAGAAGACGTCCTGAATTCTACTGGTAGACCAGGCGCTGTGTTGAACTTGGAGTGGACCTAAGCATTTTATTCTCTTAAAGTCGCGATAGTGGGTCAATAACTTCACTTGCGACATTAAGGAACTGAACATAGGAGAAGTTTCACAATATGCTCACATGGCTACACACTGTTCGCTGAATTTATGGAAAATGATAAGTATGTTTTTTAGCTGGAGGGGTGGTGTTAGAGCCTTTTAGAGATTTGCCCATTGCTTTTTCTTCACCAAGTTTCCTGAATGGTACAGTTTAAAACAAATGCACCTCTGTCTCCTCTAATTTACCTTTGATGTGTATAACTAAATCTCACCATCGCAGCTGCCAAAGGGAGCCAATAGTTAGCGTAGCACTGCCTCTGTTGCATGGTGAGTCAGAGGCATCTGACACAGAAACTGCGGGCAGAGGGCTGTGATTCCTCATTCAAGAGCACCTGTTGCTTGTCACCAGAATTGTTGAAGGAATCTTTTCAATTCCCTAGGTATCCATAGAATTGATAAAATATCACCCATCACCCTGCACCACGGTTAGATGCTGAAACTTTATTGTTAACAGCTGGAATGACAATGCACTGTGATGAAGGAGAACATTGAAGGAATTTATCTGTGAGGTTATTGGTGGGTCTTGAAATTATTGGAAATGAAAACAACAGATTCTAGTAGTTTGGGAATTGATTTAGCAATCAACAGTGCCAGCTGCTCTCTGTCAACAGTTCCTCTGGTGGAATCTTGAAGTCAAGCAACCAGAAAAGATAAGAGACAGAAGGAAGCATTATTTACTCTCCTCGCTTTGATAGTTTATGAAAATGTCAAGCCTCCTACCTTGTAAGAAGTGAATTTGTACTTCTAAGTTATTTTAATACATTTTGCAAGTATAATACCTTTGCCTCTCAGAGCCATCATTTCTTTTATTTCTTCATCGTCCATCACCACTCTCATTCCCAATGATGGGTAATTAGGCTCCACTTGCTTTTCAGTTTTAGTATAAATCACTAAGGGTGTATTACATTTTGGAGAAGTAATGCTCCATATATGGCCTGAACTGTTACATGTTGATCCACAAGGTGTCATGCATCAAATAAACCCATATTCCAGAATTCTGGGTTATAAGTACCTGGTTTACTTACTAGAGCCTTACTAGAGTTGACAACTTCTCTGTTGAGAAGAGTGACCAATTATATTAAATGAATAGCAGCTGATTTTGCTTTAGTCAATCAGTGTATTAGCACATGGGAGGATGGAGGGAAATGCCTGGGACTACAAATGAAACGAGATTTTAGCTCAGAATTTTATTGTTTCATGATTTCCCTTGAAATCTTC
This sequence comes from Dasyprocta punctata, assembly GCA_004363535.1. NCBI lineage: Eukaryota > Metazoa > Chordata > Mammalia > Rodentia > Dasyproctidae > Dasyprocta > Dasyprocta punctata. The sequence continues at coordinate 67,115 of RJWM01002518.1, read as the reverse complement.
CATTTCTAAATCAATGAGGTTATGTAATTTAAAAATTTACACATGAATTTTAATATATCAAATATTTTCCATGGAAAAATTTTATGCTGCAACTATTTCTATCATTCAATATCTCAGAAAATAGGCAAATTGAACAATAGAACAATATAGTATTTACATTATACAACAATAAAATAATACAATTGTCAGCAATTAATTTCAATTTTTTTTGAGACAGGGTATCACTATGCAGTTCAGACTGGCCTTGAGCTTACTTTGTAGCTCAAGCTGGCCTCAGACTTGTAACGATATTCTTGCCTCAGCCTCCTGAGTGCTGGGATTATAGGCATGTGCCACCATGCCCAACTAATTTAAACATTTTAGCATTATTCTAAAATTCATATTACATTTTATTTTTCCCTGCCCTCTTTATGCTATTTATAAAACAGACAGAGGCACCAAGACAGCATGCTGCTGTATGAACAGCATTGTGCTAGGAATCTGCGTCCTCAGGCCCCCTGTGATGTCAGCTGGGTGAATCAGCAAGTCATCTAACTTCTTTGGATTTCAGGTTCTCGGTGAACACCATGGCCTCTTCTGAAATGAGAACACTCTTCTGGTTACTTTTTAGGGGCATAACAATTCTTGAGGTTGCAACACATTCCAGTGGGTAATTCCCAAAGTCTTGCCACTTGGAGAAGGTTTAAGTCTGTATATTGCAAGTGTCACATCAGAGATGGACTGCTTAACCAAATACTCTTTCCTTTCAAGCTTCCTCCTCCCCCTCCCAAGTTTGTGAAATCCGATCTATTTTGCCTCATTAATCTTCTTTCCTTCCATCTTCGCAGTAAAAGAAAAACACAATCCATATTTACCTGTTTTTCTGTATTTTATTTTCTCCTCTCTTCAATCCTACATGCAAATATGTTTTGCTGTGGGGTTGAAAAAGGAATTGTTTCGCATAAGTAGAAGAAACTCCTTCAGGAACATGAAAGTTTCGCATGTATCCCAAGTGATGATCCAGCTGGAGCCCAGCAGCATGGAGTCAGGCCTTTCCATATTGAACCTCTCCAGTGAGCAGCTTCGTGTCAGGGCAGTGTCCAAGGTTAAAGACAGTGTGACCACCCACACAAACAGGAAGGTGCTTTATTCAAGGGTAATGAGCCACTTATGGTAACAGCTAAAATGACTGTCATTTATTTTGATGCAGAAAAGTACAGTGAAGTGAACAATAACTTTAATCTTAAATTGGGTTTAGTCTCAATGTGTGACCTTGTTTTAGCTATTTGTATTTCTAGAGACAATTTTTTTTAACCATCTGAAAACTTAAGGTATCATAAGAGCTGATTTGAAGTCTGTTTCACAACCCTGAACTCTCTGATCATAACTCAATGCTTCTATTTTAGTACAGCTGAACATCAGGTGTTGTGTCATAAACAAGGTACAAAATCAATTAAACAATGAGATAATCTTGAGTCTATCTTATTTCCTTTCTCAGTTTGGCTGTTCCATGGAAAATTATTTCTACTTCATAAATTGAAAATGAAGAAGAAAAAACAGTAATATTACCTTTATCATTTTTAATCAAAAGAATGCATGAAATATGTATTTGGCTACTCTTCCTTGCTTTCCATCAAAGTGAATAGGCAAATATATAATAGCATAAGAAAATATTAGAGAATATTTTTATCAAGATGCAAAGAAACCATCCTACTAGAATCATCTTGGCCTGAGGATGCTCTTTGATCTAAGAAGGTGAAGCTTTTGGTGTTTTAAACACATTATAGTAGGGTCATGTGTCCAATTTATGTTAAATAATCCATTTGCTTAAAACTTTCATAGAAGTATGGAAAAATCTTGAGAATTAACTTCTTATAAGATATAATAGTGGAAAAATCCCATATAGTGACCATTGATTCACCTTTAGTGCCCTTCTGAATAAGCAAAACTGACAGTTAATAACTAAGCAATTAGATGATCAATGAGTAGCTGAATAAATGGGAAAAAATCTACAACGCTTATTGCAGTATTAATTTTATTTGTTCCCAGATGCCCATGTTGAGTTGTGAAAGTTATCTTTTATTTATTTATTTTTCTCACTTGCCACATGGAATTCACTAAAACGTTCCACTGGGTCTTCCTCAAAGTGCACTGTGAATCAATTCATTTTGTTATGACTTGATTTTAACTGATCATCTATCCAAACTCACTGCCCATCACTCCGGAAGGTCACCTTGTAAACCTTCCCTGAAGCTTATTTCCCTTTGGCTTATTTAGATGGTATCTTTGGCCACTGACCACATTACATTCTCCATTCCATGAACTGGGAGATGTTATTTGTATCACTCTGCTGTAACTCACAGTCCTTGAACAATTCTTGGCCCTAAATAGGCACCTGATGTGTATTTATCACATGACTGAATGAATGAATCCCTATTACAATCCCCCTACGTCATGACCCTATTACCTCTTACCAGGGTTATTTCAGTAGCCTCTCCTTGGTCCTCTCTACCTCTCCTGTCATTTTGCTGAAAACATTATTTAGTTCACACAGAAGTCAGTGATCTTTAAATTCTACCTGTCATGCTGAAACTCTTCAAAAGCATGCTCTTGTCTTTAGAAAAAATCCAGGCTCATAACAACAACATAGAATTCTTTATGTAAGCTTCTCTAGTCACACAAAACTTCCCAGCTGGTCGCTGCCATGAGGTGGTCTTGCTTTTCCTTCACTGATCAACCTAGCAAGCTCTTTCCACCAGCAATTCTGTCACTCACCACTGATCGCAATTACTCTGTTTTTATGAGACCTGAAATACTGTCTTGCTTGTTAATCATCAACATCACTTTATTATTAACATAACCTTAAGGATAGCAGTGCGCTATCCTTAAGGTTATGAGGTGGTCTTAGGGAATGAGTTTTCTCTCAGTAAACTAATTTATACCAGTACCTCCAAAATCACTTGAAAACACCCACCTGGCTCACGTATGATTATCCTCATTTCTTGCTCTTTATTTTCCCATGAAATCCCTCTCTAGGTCTTTGTCCTTCTTGATCTGTGTCATACACTCTCTCCCTTACCTTGTTTTTCCATCCAAGCCTCATCTTTCATCCTGCCACATACTTCTTTGTACAAAACTGCAGGGACTGGAGGCTCTGTAGGGTTAAGAGGCTCAGAGTAGTAGAAAGGGACACAGAGTACTACAGTGACCCTCAGCCACGCACACACATGAGGTTTAAAGATGCCTACATGTGAAGTGAAACCCCTCCGCCTGTCCCTACAGACTTCCAAGCATCTCCAGATACTGACCCAGTTGGAGAGGTCTTTGTTTAATCCAAATTCGCAAATTATTATTCTATTATTCTGGAATTATTCTAAAAGTTGAATTTCAGTGTGTTTAAATGGATGAGGTGCTAAATGAGGAGTGGTTGGCACTTCCTACCCTAGGTCTTTTTGTCAAGGTGAAGTGGTGTAAGAGTACTGGGGCAGGGGATAGAGATGATCAGTAAGCAAGCTTAGCGGTCAAGATATGTCTCATGACACATGACCAAGGTGTGTCACCTGAAACATCATCGTGTTTAAGCCTGAAGTACAAGCCATTTTCAATTTACTGAAATTATGAATTCATTTCATGTTACAGTTTTAAAAATTATGAACTTTAAAAGTATTATTCCAGACAGTTATTTTTCAACTAAAAATATTGCCTAGGCATAAATAATACTGTTTTAATAAACTTGACAATGTTTTCTTACTGAATTCACATCTTTACTTTGCCATAGGCTTACCTTCTATGAACTTGGGAGAGCAAAGTAGGATAAGAATTTGTAAGCACTTTGCACCTTGTGGCTTTTAAAGATGGAAGTGGATTTTGACTCAGTGATCGCTTGTTAGAGCGCAAAGCACGTCCTTTGTCCCGGGATTCCTCCCCGCGCTGTTTGCAGGATGGGAGGTTTTTCAATGTTGAGAGTCCTTGGGGTGGGGCTCCCCATGGTGCCAGGCAAATGTATGGCAGCTTGGGAAATAGAGTCTCTCTCTGATACAAGGAAAAATGCCCTCAACATTTGTCAAAGATGAAGGGGAAAGGCTAGAATGATCTAGACATGGCTTTCAACCTGGGAATCTCCTTCGTAAAGGAACTACATAGACTAAACCTTAGGAAGTTACTTGTTTTTCCTTCCTACAATCTGAATTCAGCTCATAGCATCCTACTTAACCTGAGACTCTGAGTAATCTCTTTCATCATTTTAGCAAAGAAAATGTCAGTCACTTAGATTATTATAGTGAAGGCATGCTGTATACTACTTGCCTACTGAATTTGAATAAACCAAATACAACCAAATTGGCTTATTTGGGAAAATGCAAAATAATAAAATATTGGCAGCTGACAAACATGTCATTCAAGTATGACGGAAAGAAGCTAACCAAAATCACTCAAGAAACAAAATTATAGCCAGTTCACTACAGATAAAGGATTTTCAGGTAACAGCTTGTAAAATGAAGGGTACCTTTAGAGTGGTGACGTAACTTTTGACAACCTCAACCTTGCCTTCGGAGAGTAACAATCCTCAGGAAATCCAAAGGAATAGGTTCCTAATAAAATTATAAGCCTCTTTCCTGTAAATGAATTTGGCTGTTTCTGTCATGTTCAATTTTATCTTTGTTTTTGTTTTGTTACTTCAAAGGATGGCTTCAAATCCTCTTGTGTAATTAGGTGGGATTTAAATTGTAAATACATTGTGGGAAAAAGAATTAATATTTCGAGCACCTGCCGTGCACCAGGCACCTCATCACCTAAACCTCACGACACTGCTCGAAAGCGCTTCTCACTTTGTGAAGTCCCTGACTGAAGCTCAGAGGCATCATGAGATTTTTCAGGTTTAAGTGAAGGAGCTGAAAGTCGCACACATATCTATTCGAGTCCTGCGCACCCTGCCTCCGTGTTAATTAACCTTGCTTTCATTTTAAGACTGAGTTGAAAATACAGCATTTTATACAGTGTAACTCATTACATAGTGTTGTATCCATTGTACAATACCTTTGTCCACCAGCAAAGTGGCCTCTGATCTCAGGGTTCTCTGACATTACCTGAGCATAAAGGAGACCTTCATGGGCCTGCACTGCAGTGATGTGTTGTTTTAAGCATGGGCTGTTGGACTTGCTTTGGTGCCTCCTAATGCAGCAAAAGCATGTCCTGAGTTACTAATGCCCCTGCCAGTGCTCCCTCCCTCTGTCACTGTGTGGCAGGAAGCCACGGCTCCCCCTCTTTTTATCTCGTGGTCCTACTTCTCATTCTAAAAAGCAGAATAATGTTGATTATTGCTGCATGGAATTTCGGACATGAAAGAGATGCTTCACTCTGCTGCAGAAGCGGCGCTTTGCTGTCTGCATAGTTCTGCCCATCGTGGCATCCTGGCCTTTTCTCACCTGATACCTTCTAGTGGGAATCCTTTTCCCTGTCCCATCCTTCTTTACCTGCAAAACTCCTTTGAGCTTTCTTTTTTGTTTGTTTATAGTACGAAGGTTTGAACACAGGGTCTTTGCACTAAACTACATCTTCCCCTCCCCTTTTAAATTTTGGTACAGGATTTCTCTCAATTGCTAAGTAACCTGTAATCTAGGTGGGGCTCTAACTAGCAATCCTCCTGCCTCAGCTTTCCAGACTGCTGGGATGACAGGCATGACTGAGATATCCTGCTCCTTTAGGTGTTCAGTCTCCTCCAGGAATTACTCTACAACATCCACCCTGCATGTGCTACTTCTCATCACCACACCGTAAAATGATGATCTGTCTATAAATTCATTTTAGCCAATACACTAGGAACTTCCTGAAAACAAAGTTGGGTTGAGAATGGAGGATGTGAAATCATTACAAATTCTTAGCCAAATTTGGTCTTTCAAGTTCATACAAGGCATTTGTAAATCTACGACAAAAATTAAAGTGGGAAGATGTGAATTTAGTCAGAAAATATAGTGAAGTTATTGAAACAACAGTATTACTTATATGTAACCACAAATTTCCCATAATGCATTAATGGTTTCATAGTTCTTCAATGTTGCTATATCAGTTCTCAGTAAGGCTTTGCTTACAATAAAATGATGATTTTATAATCCCTTCAGGTGAATTTAAAAACATTTCATAGTGAAAATTTTGTTTAATTCCCTAGGAACTCCTTTATATTTCACAATATATTTCAGAAGAGCTCATCAAGGGTATATGAGATGATGGTTATACATCTACTACTAATCAAAAAGTATGTAATAGGGTAGAAATCAGTTTACATTTAACAGACACCAATACATCTGAAGGCATTTTTGAAAGTCTTGGTACTTAGAAGTGACTGATTTATATTAATGAACCTTTGTACTTAAAGATTTCATCATTTAATTCACTCTTTCTTAAAGGTAGCTTCTCTCTAGGTTTCAAAAGCTACAAAGTGCTATGTTTGCAAAACGTAAGCATTAGGTTTACTTGGGGATTTGGTGGCTGTACGTGACATATCTGGAGCCCTGTATCCCCTCATGGCCCTATCCCCTTCCTCTTGTCCATTTTCCCAGCTCCAAAGAGTCCACTTTGAAAATATTCTTTGGAACAGCTCTTGAACAAAGCAGAAGAGCAGGTCTTTCCAAGGATGTATCCTTTTGGCCACAAAGAAAGCAGACACTTGGGGATGAAGCCATCTCTCTCCTCTGTCCCCTTAGCCACATTCATGTATCCCCATGGAAGACCAGAGGGGAGCAGAGCCAGAGCCTGGGTGCAAATCCAGCTCCACTTGTGAGTAGCTGAATTGCCAGGTCCTCGCTGCCTTGGCGTTCAATGCCCACAGCTGCCGGAGCCTGTGCACACACGCCAGCACCTCTAGAGGTTCCTTAGAGAGGATCAGGTCCATCAGGGTTGGTCCCACATCCCAGCCTTCCTTTCCTTCACCTGGCTCAAAGACAAAGACTTTGTCCATGATACCCTCCCTTGAGGAACGACAATCACAATACGGATTTATATTTTTCTCCATGGCCTGTGTGATGTGCAGCAATACGCGTCGCTTCGTGCATGCCTGAACGTGCTGCTGACTCACTCTCTGTGGGGGCGGCAGTTAGGAGGAAATTCTGCAATGGCAAAACCTAAGAGCTACTTGACATGAAGGCTCGGCCGGGAAAGTGGTGTGCACGACACTGATTGCTCCGCTTGCTAAACCATAATTTGGCTCGGAGAACCAATTTTGAAGAATTTCTCAAGAATTCTAAAAAAAGACAAATTTGCAGTAAGTAGGCAGGTCTGCTGACATTTGATAATATCTAGTTGTCAGGAGGTTTTAAAAAGTACACATGCCCATGATGATTCCTGGATTTAAAAAAAAAAATCCAGCAGGAGTTAAGGAATGAAAATGAATGATAAAACATTTTGCAAGGATTTCATATGAGATTGCATAATGGTTAATGTTTGCAGTGCAAGGCACTAATGGTATTGGTTAATTAAAGATGTCACTTGGGAGAAGAAGTGGTCAGAAATGTTTCTAGGCTTTTCTTTTTTTTTTTTTTTTTTCCTACAGTTGATAATAAGCTCAGAGACTAGAGGGAAGCTTTCAAGCATCTGCAAAACTGAATCTATTTTCCCTTTAGCTCATGGTTTGCTCTACTGCAGGTCCTTTGTTTTGGCTGAAGAAAATGTACCTGTTCACAATCAAACAAGGCCTATGAATTTTAGCTTCCTTTTATTGCCTTGCTATATCATTTGAGAATTTTTTGTTAAATGAAAAAAATGATGATTGTTCACTACATTTGAGTTCCTCTCAGGGTTCTGTGATTTTAGTTTCCATAATTTAAAGTACATATTGAAAATAAATTGTTTTATCTGATCACATGTACATTTTAGTGTAACAAAAACACATCTATGGAAAATAACATATTTCAGAAACAACTCTAAAGATAACACTCTGTGAAAATGCCATCTTAAAGCTCTCAACCAATCACAGTTTTCTTATTGCATAAAATTATTAGTGCCTACTCGGGGTTATGAGTTGTGCATGCAAGGGACAGTGCTGGCTGTTTCTGTTGTGGACGTACCGTTTGTTAATCTACCCTTGCATCACCTGCACAGGACAAAGCCCAGCCATCCCCTCCCCAGTGCCAGCCCTGCAGGCTCCAAGACCTGCTCCTGCTGCACCTACTCTTGAAGGTGAGTGTATTTCTTTTCATAGTTTTCTACTGTAGGCCATTTAGAATGTAGAACACAGCAGAGCAATAACAAAAGTTTTAAAATAAAATATTTCTGCATAGGTTTATTATGTGTGAAATACAATTTACTTTTCCTGAAGTTTCAATTTGCTCCTTTTTAGAAAGGGAAAAACTTTTCCCTTAAGGTTTGATATTGGTGACTTTCAGCTTCTAGAAGGTGGTTGACTTACTGTCCTGGTAGTCAAATCAGAAAACACAGGGACTAATACCCAACATATGCCTTGCAGCTCTTGCAATTTTACCACAACTCAATCAATTTTTTTATCTGAATACTTTGGCACTAGAGTTTCTTGTTTTGAGTCCAATCTCACCATTTGCAAACATTCTAAATTTGAGAAGTTGCATAAATGTAGTGTTCATGAGTTTTGTCTTCTCTAGTATAGAATATAACCTGTGAGTATGAAACTCATTGACTGGAAATATGATATGTATAATTTATATGTATACATAAATAATACACATTTATGTATAGTCTTTAAGTGCTTAGGTACAATTAGTAGCAGATGCTACTACTGCAAAGTAGTTCTTCAAAATATGATGTTTCATGAACAGAAAAGTAAAACGAAGTCAATGCAATTATTTAAGTTTCATTCATTTACTCCTTCAACTGTTATTAGTTCGATCATGACCATGGGCTCATGTCAGACTGTCTTAGTCGCTTTCTCATCACTGGGAGAAATACCCAACACCCACAGCATGACGGAGGAGAGGCTTATTTGGCTCAGTTTCCTGTGGACTCGGTCCAGAGTCAGCAGAAGTACATGGTGGAAGGGCACGGTGGAGGAAACCTGTTCATCCTGGGGCAGACAGGAAAGGGGGGAAATGCAGGACAAGATATACCCTTAGGGTCACCCCCTCAGTGACCTGCCCCTCTGGCTATGGAAGGCACAGTCAGTCTGAACTCATCCAATGGGCCAATTCACTGATGAAGACAGCATCCCAACCCAGTCACCTTCAAACACATGAGACTTTTGAAGGACATCAGTCATAACACAGACTCTGTCCTAAGCATGGGAATTTAGAGATTGATTAACATTTTCTACCATGCCCGGACTCAGGTAATAGATATAAAAACACAGATAACCCAAGAATAAAACCAGAGATCTTCCCCAGGTCACAGTTCCTTCTAGGTCTGGAGGAGAGAATCACCTTTTACTTCTAAATGACAGCAACCTGTAATAGTAGGTGAACTACTTTGGCCTGGGCAATTACACAACTTGAATGAATTGTCAGTTGTAAATTTTAAATAAATATTCCATGGAATTGTGGTCAGTCCTGCATTATTACCAGCCAACAAAGAATGAATACTTTTGTTTGGTGTCTTGGCACTGTGATCTACAGTCAAATTCGTGAGCATCTTCTTGAAGACTCCAATCACGTTGCTTTGTGAAACTTTACAGAATGGCATGAACGTAGCCCAAGGTGTGAACTAAGTGACTCTCATCCCCTCCAATCCCTGGAGCATTTCACATGCACACACAGGTCTTTCAGTTATTTATGTGATTATCGTGTCAGTGTGAATGCCTAGGGTAGAGTGGACTTCTGTGCTCTCCGTCCATCCCTATGCCTCCACTTCACCCGTGCACTCTCTTAGTTCCAGATACTGCTCTCGTGTGTGAGGACTGTACGAAGACAACTTTCTCGTTATGTGAGATTTTTCAGATTCCCACTCAGCCTTGTTCTCTGAGTCATGTTGGGCGATCATACCAGTAACCCTAGATGAGGGGACTTAAACAATGTGATACGTTTCTCACAGCTATGGAGGTTGGAAGGCCAAAATCAGGGAAATACTTGGCCGGGTTCTGAAGAGGACTCTGCCATGTTGCCATCTGACTGCTCCTGAGAGCAGGTCAACTCCAGGAATGCTTAGAAGAGAACCAGTTCCATGGGCCAGGGCTCCACCCTCATAACCTCATTCAATCTGAGCCAGTTCCTTCATGGCTCGGTCCCCCACACAGTTCAGATGAAGAGTCAGCGTTCCACATACAAATCTATGGTGGGAGCACATTTATTCCATGGGACTTGGTGACCTATGCACTTAGTTAATAGATAATTAAAACTGTTTAAATATTTACCTCATACAATTAAACTTGTTCAAATATTTCTCTTTGAGCTACAAATGACTTTCCTTTTTCATAGCTGTCATTTATGTTTTTAAACAGTGTACATTCTCAGTTTTATCATTCCTTTATGTACTTTGAATTAATGAGTTAAATATTTTTTAAAAATCTTAACTAGTTTTAAACTTAACAGTTTATACTGAAGGTAACAACAAAATCTCTTAGCAGTTTCATGGATGGCTATGTCATTTACCTAAAGGTTAGCATGTAGTTTAAAACAAAGCTAACAGAACTCAATCCAAAAAAAGAGAAAAAGAAAAAGAGGGAGGGAAATGTAAGAGTTACAGTCCTTTTGACATTTGGGCTTTGATAGCTCATGTGACTGGAGATAATTTGACATAAAATTGCCAAATGACTATCTCCCTGTCCACATGTTCACAGGACAAGGACAGGCTAGTAAATAATATCCCACAGCTGTAAGTTTCATCGGATTCTAGCAAAATGGACATAAATCAGAGTGTAGAGTTCAAATTGAAGCAGACTTTGCTAGTCAGAGTATTCAGCTGTTTGCCTCCAATTTATCTCCTGGCCCGCAGAGCTTCATAAACCACCCAGCAGCAAGTGTTTTGTCTGTTCATCTGTCACCTGGAAAGGATATGCCATTTGCTAAGCGGGATGCTTGGGCTGGGGTGTTGCGTTTGTGGAGTGATTTCACCTGCCGTTTGCTCATAGCATTCAGTACTGTGTTTCAGTGAATCCAAAGATAGCATTTCAAGACGAGGTGTCTTTCTTTAACTCTGCACCCAACGAGCCGCCAGGCAGGTTTCTCGCACTGAGGCTGCGAGCGTGGAAGAGCTCGTGAGGCGTCCGCGCGCTCCGGCGACGCTGAGATCCTGGGCTGTGTCAGGGCTGGCAGATGTGCCGCCTCTGACTTCATTAGCATAATTGATTAGGAACTAGGACATATTTAGGATTAATCAAGCTGTTTTTAGTGAAGCTGATTATGCCAGTCCTCTTGACGCACTATTTTGGTCTGGAACTTCCTTAGGACTAAGTTGCAAGAAAATGGCTTTATGTAAAAAGGAAAAACCTAAAAGGAGCACTGAAGCATGTTATTGGATTTGAAGAACACAAGTCAAATTGTAGGAACTTAAACATATTTTAATGTTCTTCAAATGTGCGATTTATATATAGGCTCCATTACTAAAGAGTTTGGAAACAACTTATAAGTAAAAATCTAAAAATTTGTGAACTTTGTATGGGCAGCAACACTCTACACATCTATAAAGCCCTGGAAAGTCTTCTTTATGCTTTCATAGAACTTTAAAAAATGTTTTTTTTTTACCACACATATTCTATTCTGGGAAATATCACTGTACTTTTTATCTCAGAATATTTATTAGTGCCTTGAAGTTATGTCACACCTTCCTTGGATTTGTACTGTTCTCTCTCATACCAAGCTTTGTACACTACAATAAAGTTTTCATTGTTTTGAACATTTCAGTATAAAGAGACTAAGTATATATTAAATCACTTGTTTCTTTTGACGCCTAGTATATTTTTTACAGTGCATTTGCTTAGGAAAAAATTGGCTATAATCACTTTAAATAGACCTTACTTAAATAATTACTTCAAGGAATTGCTTTTGTCATTGTTGTCAATTTATATTTAATTTTGGAATAGCTTGAGGCAAATTAACTTAAGAATGGACCTAACAAATATAGCACTAATTCTCACAGTGTTTCAAAAATCCTTAAATTTCGATGCAGAATTCATTATTACCAAGGATGAAAAGCACAGATGTTCAAAGGACCATGTGGTGGTGATCCATGTATTATACAAATGGAGTGGGGCTGGGTGGGGTATTTCCCCTAATCAAATAGCATCCTGCAGTATGAACGTTGTAAGTGGGCTTAGCCTTTCACATGGGCGCCATTTTATCATCAAATGTCAGCCAGCATTTTCACTCCCCTCCCACCCCAAGAACTGTATCTCTCAGGAAAGACCCGGACTCCTTTGCTGTGACACAACCCTCAGTGATCAAACGGACAATCTCAGTCAGTGTTAGTCAGACTCCACTCCCCAAGAAAGACAGAAACACTGCTTCATAAATTCCACCTGCCCCAATTCCTCTTAGGTGTCTGGTGGCAGGATTAAGAACCTCCTGGAGCAGCAAGGGGTCATGGGAGCCCCATTCTCACCAGTGACTCAGTCCTCCTCCAATGGCCCCAGCCACTGTGCCATTGGGGTGAGGCCCAGGTGGAGGAGGCGGGCACTGGGGAGCCCTTGGTGGTCTGTGCTCTTGTCCTCAGCTCTGCTCCCCAGACACCATGAAGCCAGCAGCCCTGCTCCACCGCCACTCCCACCATGATGCTCCTGCTTTGGAGCCAGCCAGCCTCCCACTAACATCCCTGAAGCTGCCAGCCAAGGCAAACCTCTCCTCCTTTAAACTGTGGCTGCCAGGGTTGTTATACCAGATTGGCAAAGAAAGACTGAGACACAGAGGTAGAAGGAAAAAGTTAAATTATATAGTAGCCAGTTCATCAATATTCACCAATCAACTGACCTCTTACTGAGAATTTCCATGCTTCACTTCATAAATGTGGGGACGGTACTCAAATAGGTCCTGAAGACCCGCTCTGCCTTTGTGCCTGTCCCTTGTGCTTTAAGGCTCTTGGGAAGGAGCTACCGTAATAACAAATGGAAGCCTCTCTGCTTTGCTTAGGCGTAAATAGCACTGCAGAGTTGTGAAGGATGGTTGTTGCTTGAACAGAGATGTTGGAGTTGTTTGGGCAGTGAATAATATTATGAAGCACTATAACTGAAATACAAAAGTGAGTTGTACAGATCATAAAGGTTGTAAAAGTTAGGGCGAAGATGAGATATGTATGAGGCGAGGCTATGGAGTGAAACCACAAAAGCAGCACTGGGTCATAAAGAGTAAGTTAGTTGGATTTGTGCAGATACAGAGGAGAAAGGAACGTCATACAAAATTTAATATAAGATAAATTTTTACCATAGAGTGCATTGGAGGACAATGTTCTACAGGAGCTAGTAATGTTTTATTTACAATTCTATTAAACCAAGAAGTTTATCACCTTAGCTCTTCAGTCAGATATATCCTGAGAAGCCCAAAACATAAAATGATAAAATAGAAATTTGGCCTCAGTTCTTATTCTATTAACTCTATGACATATAGGCTTTATTGAACTTTAAGCCAATATAATATTTTTCTTTGTTTTGTGATGAAACAAAGTCACATGTTTTGGTGCTTTTTAATGGAACTGACCTCTAGTCATAAATTTGGATAAACTGTATAAAACAAACTACTTTTAGTACCTACTTAACTCAGAAAGTTGCTCGGGGGACTAAATGAAATAATGCATATAACAATTTAACTCACTAACAACTAGCACAATTAGGCACTCAACCGTTCAGTTGCTGTTATCATCATTATGGCTTTTATATCGAGTAATTTCTTGTACAGAGAGTAAACCATTAATTTTATGGTAATTTTTATTAGTATCTACAGAAGATAATAATTTAATTGCATTTATAACATTGGTCAGTACATGGGAAACTCTAATATTATTTTTAGTACAGAACTGGGACCATATCCTAAAAGACTTTGTACTCACAGCTAAAGATTTTACACTGCCTCATAGATTGTGAACAGTTCATACCATTAAACAGAGGAGTGATATGATTCTATTTCCATGTTAGAATTTGAGGGCTTGCAAGATTAAAAGATAAAATAAATTTAAGAGGCCACTACTCATGGGGAAAATTATGCTAGTCTTGTTCTAAACAATCATATTTACCCTCAAAACAATTCCATGCAGTGAATATGATGTAATCATTTTATAGAAAGAACAGAGAAATCAAGTAAATTGCCCAAGATAACACAGATCTAAAAATGGCATAATTGCAATTGGAAGCCAGGTGTCTCCTAACAAGTCACAGTCTGTTTCCATTATCTCAGAATGGCAATTAAGTGTTTAGGGCTCAGCATAGCTGAATGAATACCATTAAGGATAAGGGCAAGTTTCAAGAGATAATCATGAGTTCAATTTGGGGTTGCTGCATGTATCAGGGTCCCGGGAGCACTCAAATATGTGAGCAAGAGAGTTTTGGAGACAAAATATTTATAAAGATTTTGTAGGGTTAGAGGGCAGCACCCTAGGTTTACACTAGGCAGAAAGCCCTCTTCAACTCTATGTGTAAAAAGGCAGACAATGGAGATGGAGTTATTTACAATCCCAGAAAGTCTTGGGACATCAGGAAAGAGATGCCCAATTGGATCATCTGAGTGCCATGTTCTTCAGGAGGGAAACACCCACTTCAACACTGGTTAGAACTGTGTGTGCGCTGTTCTCAGTGCAGCAGAGAGGAAGCTAGGAAACATGCACCTGGTTATCTCTTTTTCCTGCTCTTCTTTCTCTTCGTGTTGTACCCACAGGTCAAAAGAAACTGAGTACAAAGCTCTTGGGGATTCGGTAATGCAATCCATAAGGGTCACAGTGGAGCTGACACCTGGAGAGAAAATGGGAACTCCCACACTCTAGGGTACCACATGTGTGGTCATCTCTGATGGACAGTTGAACACAATTAGACACTCAACCATTCAGTTGCTGTTATTATCATTGTGGCTTTTATGTCAACCATACAGATGAGATGACAAACACTAGAGTCATAAACTCAGGTCTACCACAGTGTTTCCTCTAGTGCATTATGAGCAACTCTGGATATATGGCATTATTGGTAGGAAAAAAGTTGTCATGGCAAAATATTTTGGCAAAATATGTCATCTCTTTTTCTTTAACATTCACAACACACACGCATATATTAAAGAATCCAAGAAATCCTGGATTTAACAATTCTGTTTTTTTTCCCACTAATTCCCATTGTCTCTTGAATCACAGAAACAATACCATTCCTAATAACACTTCTCAATCTCCTACTGAAGAGTGACCTCAGGAACATTCAGGAAAAAGGTTCTTTCAAATACACTCGAACAGTGAATCAATCAGAGTATGAGTCTGTGTAGTATGCAGAATGTGCACGAGAAGGAAAATGTGCAGATACATCGATTTCGTTAAGCTTCTCCATAGAAACAGAATCTACCTTCTCATTGGTCATGCATCTCTCTCTCTTTCTCCCCCCTCCATTCCCTCTCTGAAAGATTTATTTATTTGAAAGGATTTGTTCATGCAATTTTAAGGAATGATAGCTACCAAATCCACAAGAGAAATAAGCATATTGGCATCAGGGAAGAGTTAATGCTATAGCCTTGAGTCTTGCGAGTATGAAAGCAGAATGCCTTTGGGAGAATAGCAGTCTTTCTCTGTAGGCAAAATTTGTCTGCACACATTATGAAAGACAGTCCTCTGTACTCAAGGTGTACTAAAATAAATGTCAGTCAAACCTAAAAAATATATTAAAGGAATTATTTACATCAGTCTTTGACCCAATAACTGTTTCCATAGCCCCGCTAATTTAATGCATAAATATAACCACTTCAAACATCATCAGAGTTCAGAATGAAAAAGCCAAGCATGCAAAGATATGAGAGAGGAAAATGTCTAGTGGTGCCAAGTGTTCCAGAGACTGATAGAAGAAAGACCAACCAGTTTAGATTTGTCCATTAGAAAAGCATCAAAACCTACTCCTGCTTCCACATTTTCTCTCTTTCACATATACGTGAGGTATATGAGAAGTCTGAGTTAAAGTCCCAAAGGTAAGGCTCATATTAATTTCCTTAATCTTGCAATGCTTGCACATCCCTACTGATAAGGTGTTATTTTTGAAACATGATTTCAAAGTTCTATTTCACCTCCAAAATTTTTATTATTCTCTCTTTCTTTCTTTATCTTGTTCATTGTTTCTCCCAATGCAGCAATACATTTATTGTATTTTTTTTTCTTTTTTGCTGTGGGTTAATCAAGACTACCAATTTTCAAGTAGAAATGAATTTTAAATTCTGAGACATAATCTTTTCTGTATTGTTTCTTTGTCCCTCATAAATTTTTATTTGCAGTTTCACATTTACAGAAGAGATGTTAAGATAAAACAGGGAATTTTTGTATATTTCTCAGAAAGTTTCCTATAAGGTTAACCTCTTACAAAACCTTGGCTAATTTTTCCAAATTCAAGAATTGACATTGATGTAACACTGTTAATTGAACTACATATTTTATTTAACTTTTGCTTTCAAATGACTTATAAAAGATATTTTCAAAAACATTATTATTTACATGGGTGATAGAATCACAAATATTAGTTGAAGTAGTCACAACTTTTCTGCCCTACTTTGTTTCCTCTTGCAGTCATAGTCAGCTCTAGAGTATTTGTGTTTTCAGCATAGGGAAGGTGAGCAGAAAACTTGGGGAGTACCCAAAAGTTACATTAATTCAAACGATGAGAAAAGTTACATTAATTCATGATGAGAAAAGAGGTTGAAAGAAAGAAATAAGTGGTGCAGAATAGGCTGAAGTAAGTTTTTCTTGGTGAGTTTTGGAAGAAAAAATATTTTTAGAGCAGTAGCTATGATAAGAATATATTGGGAAGCTCAGTTAAGGAGAGGATCTGGAATGGGCAAGAATGTGAAGGGGAAGATTTGAAAGCTCAGGAAACAAAAGCAAACATAGACAGGGGTGGGATTAGATCAAGCTATAAAGGTTCTTCAGAGAAAAGGAAAAAAACAATAGTGAGCAGACAACCTCGAACTGGGAGAAAAAATTTCAAACTATATGTGACAAGGGATAATATCTTGCAGACGTGAGGAACTTCCAAAACTCATTAGCAAAAGCAAAACAAAACAAAAGGCTCTGATTTTAAAGGGGTAATAGATCTAAATAAACATTTCTCAAAAAAAATGGCATGCACGTGACTAATAGGAACATGAAAATGATCAATATCAGTAATCATCAGAGAAATGCACATCAAAGCCACAGTGAAATACTACTTCACTCCAATAAGAATGAACCTTATTAAAAAGACTAAAGTCATTTCCTAAGGGTTGTAAATACTAGCAATAAAGCAACCCACCATAGACAATTTACAGGCATTTCCCCAGGAATTAAACTAAAATAATTTCAAAAATGAGAAGGCACTTAAACAAGATGCAACCCCAGACACCCAGTTCACCAAAGTCAAACTAACAGGGCAGTGAGGTGGGACAATCCAAAAGCCACTCACCTGGCCTCTCTGAAGTGGTAAAAACAAAGCAATTGAATGAAGCTTTAGAAAAAAATCCAGTCAGAAATAATTTCTCTGATAACTACAGTAATGGTGTTCATAATGAAAACCATACTTAGTGACTCTAAAACTGATATAGACAAAAAATGGATGATCTTAAGAAAATTATGAAAGCCATGAATGCTCAGCATAGGGAAGAATGGAGTCCACAATGTAGACTCAAGCAGATATCCAGGAGAATATAAATTCCATTGAATGTATCCATAGCAGATTAAGCCAATGAGAGGACAGGATCTCTGAAAGAGAAGACAGGCTTGCAGTTAGCAATCATGAAAAGAAAGAGTTCTTAAAAATAGGAAAGGACCATGAGAAATCAATCCAGCAACTTCTAGATGAGGCAAAGATGAATAATTTAAAATTGATTGGAATCAATAACACAGCAGGAGATAACACAAATGATATTTTTAAAAAACCTGTTCATAGACATCATGGCAATAACTTCCCTGGTAAAGAAAAAGAATTTAACATACAGGTAATTGAGGCATGT
The DNA here is from genome assembly GCA_004363535.1 of Dasyprocta punctata. Classification (NCBI taxonomy): domain Eukaryota; kingdom Metazoa; phylum Chordata; class Mammalia; order Rodentia; family Dasyproctidae; genus Dasyprocta; species Dasyprocta punctata. The sequence goes on along the minus strand of RJWM01002518.1, from coordinate 49,104 downwards.
AGAACTCCAACTAGCTGTGATTAAAAAAAACTCTACAGCTAGGCATGGCATGGTCAAGATTCCAATAATTCAACATAATAATAGAATCTTAAAACTTGTTAGGTAGAAGAAACAAATCACCTGTAAAGGAAAGCCCATCAGAATCATGGCTGACTTCTCAGCATAAACCCTCAGGTCAAGGAGAGTGTGAAGTGAAGTATTTCAAGTTCTAAAGAAAAACAACCTTCAACCCAGATTGATATGCCCTGCAAAACTATCTTTCAAAACTGGTGGAGAAATAAGATACTTCCATGACAAAGAATATCTGAGGAAATGAATGATCACCAAACCAGCACTCCAAAATGTTTCGAAGGACATTATAGAAAAACAGCTTCTTTTCTAAATGGTGCGGGAAGAACTGGCTCTGCACATGCCAAAGATTGAAATTGGACCCGTATCTTTCAAGATGCACTAAACTAAGTTTGAAATGCATCTAAGATCTAAATATTAAAACAGAAACATTGAATCTTCTGGAAAACAGAAGAGGTAAAACTCTTGAAGACATTGGGATCTCATCTTATTAAAAAGCTTCTGTGCAGCAAAAGCCCCCAAGAACATGAAGAAGCAATTCCCAGTGTGGGAAAAAATGTTTCCCAGTTACTACTCAGACAAAGAATTATTATCAAGAACATATGAAGAACTCAAAAAAATCAGGCCTCCCAAATTTAAAGACCCAATCAGAAAATAGGCATGTGAGATGAAAACATGCTTCTCAGATGAAGAAATATGAACAGCAGATAAATATATGAAAAAATGTTCAACATCACTGGTCATTTGAGAGATGCAAATTAAAACAACACTGAAATTCCATCTCACCCCAGAAATAATGGCTAGCATCAAGAAATCAACAAGCAACAAATACCAGAGGGGCTGTGGGGAAAAAGTAACCCTTCTCCACTGTTGGTGAGAGTGTAGATTGGTGCAACCACTGTGGAAATCAGTGTGGCGATTCCTCAAAAAATTATGATTGGAGGTCCCATTCGACCCAGCTATTCCCCTTCTGGGTGTCTTCCCAAAAGAATTAAAAACACCATACCACAGTTTATATGTGTACCCATGCTTGTAGGAGCACAATTTATAATAGTCAGATCTTGGAAACAAGCTAAATGCCCATCATCAGAGGGATGGATAAAAAACATGTGTAAATATTATATTATCTCCCTAGTGTGAGAAGCTAAAAGAGTAAATAAGATCCAAAATGTACAATAGATATTATAAAATGGGAAGAAACTTCAACCAGAAAGAGAAACCGGGATGGAAGAATGGAGAAAGAAGGAAGAGAAAAGCTAAAAACAAACAAACAAACAAACCCAAAAAGCAACACAAAACAAAAAAAACCATTACATATATATATATAAGTTAAGTAGTTAAGATAGTTACACTGCTAATTTCTCTTTGTTCATTGAAAAGAAAAGTTTGTGCTAATATTGTTTGAACTACTAAATGCCAACGTCTTTTACTCTGAGTGACTAATTTAAAGATAACAATACTCAATATATTAATCATTGTTACGCTCTTAATATCTTGTTTCAAAATTTTATTTTATTTTCTCTTTAAAATAAAAAAGGACAAAAGATCACACCTGCTGATGAGAATATGAAGGAAAGAAAACCCTTATGTTGGTAGAAATATAACAGTACAACGGATATGAAAAGTAGTGTGGATATTCACCAAAAAAATGCATAAAATAGAATTACCATATGATCTAGTAATCTTACTACTGGCTATTGATCTAAAAGACATGAAATCGTTTGTCAGAGACCTATAAACTCTCACGTTTATCCCAAAGAGTGGGGCCCTGTGTCTGCCAGTTGATGAAGAGATAAAGAAGATGTGGTCCCCACACATTGGAAAGCGACTCAGTGCCCTCTGGTCTGACAGTCATTAGGAGGGCTTCTTGCTCTTGGAATCAGGAGTGGGACAGCAGGCAGCAGAAGCACAGTAAAGGAGACGGCTGTCGAAATCAGAGCCAGCACATACAGTCAGCATATTATGCTGGTTCATAACATTTACACTTGTATCAAGAAGCAGGATTTTTTCCTCAGTTTTGTCCTATAACAGACCTGACAGTAAGTCAGAGATAAAATGCTCAAACCTTTAGGAGAGTTGGAGCTTCCGACTGCATCCTGCATTTAGAATCCAAATTGGAACCTGCTCTTCCAGCAAATTTTCCTCGCAAAACATTCTGTAAGGAAGAAAGAGCTTGCTCCCTGTCTTGTCTTACGCACAAGTACCAGTTTCTTTTTCAGGACACATCTATGTACTATCTGTAACTACTAACTACAAATATTTTTTCTATTATGCAAGCTCATTGCCAGTGATGTCATTCATCTTGTCTGTAATCAATGAGAAAGGTGGCTGGATCTTCCAGACCTCACGTCTTTTGGTCAAATGGAGTAAAGAATCTTGGCCAATCTTTACTCATCAAATAAAAGAGGAATTCTTTCCTCTTTCTTTCTTTTTTTCACTCCAATTACACAAGGCCTTGACTGAAAATATATTCATAAGTAAAATAGGCCTTATTAGGAATGCAAAGGCAGAGCAATGTGTTCCTAGTTTGTATTATTCACAAGCGATGACAGAATTTATGTAGCTCATCACTTAAAACTGAGCTTGAATATAATATACTAACACCATTGCAACTTGAAAATCTGAATTTTTATAGTGGAGAATTGTTTTCATTTTAAGAATTAATATCCATTAATTAGGCATATGTTTAAAAATTGAAAGGCCTCAGACTTTAATTATCCCCAATATACTAAAAACTTTTGGTAATTTTAAAGTCAAATCATATTCACAAATAACTATGGAGTCTTTCTAATTTGTTTAGAAACTTCTCAAGGATCTGTTATAAAATAGCAATATCTTTGAAATGGTACTTCAAAGTATATTTTGATTTTGATTTATAACAAACTTTTTCTCTGAATACCAATAATTTAGTCATGAGAAGGAAAAGCTCAATTTTCTAACGTTTCAGGCATTCTTGACATTTTAGATGTAATGAAGTACTTTCAAAATCCATTTGCAGTTACAGACAAATGTAGAAAAGCTATATAGATAAAATATGGGGAAAGTAATCTTTTACAAATAGCATGATACTGAAAACGAAAACCTGTTAGAAAAGAATTCTGTATTTATGTTTTCTTTAACCTTGTGGAATAATACATTATAAAAATTTACAGAGACCTTGAGCAAGTAAGTGTCAAAATTTAAAAGGGTTAAAAGAAATTTTCGTGAAACTTCTAAAGGCAACATCGAGAAAGAACAAAGAAGCAACATTGCTTTTTGTTGAGTTATCCAGAGAGGCAAGAGTCTGCAGGTGCAGTTTCTCGTTTGAGCACAGGAAAACTTTAAGTGGGGGTTTGCTCACTGTAAGGTAAAGGCCTGTGTGAAAAATGAAATCTGTTCCAGATTAGCTTTGGTGTCTCATTACTATACAGAGGATTCACCTTTCTAAACATAACCCATCCAAAATTAAAGCATTCATTTATCCAAAAGGGCCTTATCATTCTAAAAACGTTTAGGAGCAATCTACCTCATCCACATGCAATATTAAATTTAATTCATATGGAATCTTTTTTGGATGTTAAATATATTGAATTATCTTTCTCTTTTCATTTCTTTTTAGTAGCAAATTCAGAAACAAACAAAAAATATTGTTATTAGGACAAGTAATTTTCCTTGCGAGAGTCGAGATCTAAGTTTGAAAAGAATGAGGTGAAAGTTGTGGCTACTTTTCCTCTCTTCCTTCAACTTGCAAATTCTTGATAGGGATCTACCTAAGGTTCATTTTGCATCTTGCAGGGAGAGAACAGCGCCGTGGTCATCCATAGACTAGAATCCTCATCCTGATATTTATGTGATGTGTCAAGGTCACCAAACTATTTACCATCCTTGTGGCCATTTTTCTCAAGTTACAGGACATATAGGCTTACACCTGAGAACAAAGTGAGTATTAGTGTAAGGTCATGTGCTTTACTCTGAAAGTGTAATTTCCCATTATTTTGTTCTAACCAAAACTAAAGCATTTTGAAACTTGCTTTCACCATCAAAAATAAGTAATTCATTGAGATCCCTTTCTCACAATAATTTTGAGTTTCAAAGAAGGAAGGTAGTATGGTTCCATAAACAAATTTGGACTTAAACCAATAAAACCTTGGGTCCTTTGGGGCATTTCCTTCCTGAATGAGTGTGTCGCTAGGAGTCCCCCTCAGGTGTGTGTGAGACGCAGCCATCCCTGCAGAGCTCGCTTCCTGCAGCTGACCCTGGTGGTGATACTTGCCACACAGTGCGGCATCATGCTCCCACACCAGCTGAACCTCCATCTGAGGCTTCCCCCTGCACACAGCCCTCCTGGGTTTGGTTCCAGTGCATCCCGCCCTGGGCTCCTACAGTCCTTATTGTCACATCTGGAGTCCCAGCAAGAAGAATCATTTTTAAACTCCAGGCCAGTGCAAGTGGTTTGACATAAGGTTAAATAGATGTTCATCAACATCAGAGACTAAACTGTATATCTGAAACCTTCTAAATGATCACTGAAAATTGCTTCAAGGTTGCTGGTTTGTTGCTCTTTGTTATTAATAGCTAATAATAAGAAGAAACCAGAGCCTAAGAACAAATGCAGAGATCACTGAAGAACCATCAAGGCCAAGAAAGTAGATTTGGGGTTTGAAAGGCCAGCTTAGTCATAGGATCACTCAAGTGAAGTTCTCAATTTAGAGAGTGCTGCTCTCACAGCTAGCTACGGTGTAAAGTGAAGTCATCTCACCAGGTTCCTGTCCTCAATGTTTCATGATTTCAAGAATCCCTAATAAAATCAGTGGGAATAAGGGAGAGGGTAATATTTTTACTGAGTTCTTCCACCAGCCTTAGTGTTCTTCCTTACAACACAATCACAAAATTCAATGGGACAATGATCACAAAATCCAGTCATCCAATCAGGCACTTATTACTACCATCAACCAAGTGCCCTCTAAACCACTACTCAGAATCATGTAACTTCTCCATGGAAAACCTGCTAGCATCCCCTGTGTTAGTCCCTGTGAAACAGGCGATTCCCATCCCGAACTGCAATGTTCTCTGTGACCAAACCCGCTGCAGCTGCTCTGGGTGCACCTCATAGCTCTCGCCCTGGAGCTTTCTGTGCATCCGTAGCACACTCTGAATTCAAGGTCTTGGCAGAGAGGTTTACTCTGCAGAAAACTTTTTCCCTCCAATTGGCCCAGAGCTCTCTCACTTTGTAAAGAGTCTTTCCATTATTACTCATTAAGAATTATTTATCCCTGACTCACTCTAACAAGTTTTATTTTTCTAGTAAGGCTTGACACCACCCAACATCATATATAGAAATGCATATTCACTTTGAGCCCCTAAAATGAACTTTACTCTTGCTGTAACAAATTTATGTCATATTGAATCCAGATAAAAACAATAGCGTTTTACCACTACACATCTTTTTAGGCCACCTGTTGTTAGGAAAATCAGGTAATAAGTGAAAGATAATGCATATTTCATTTGGGGAAAAGGTGAAGAGAAACAGAACTATATTGTACTGTCTCTTTACTTTTTATGGTTGGAGACAGAAATTCTTTTACTTGGCTTTAATTTCCTAAGGCGGTGGCTACTTACTGTAGCAAAACTCAGACGAAAATCCACTTTTTCTCCATTGCACAAAATATGTTTACTTCTGCATCAGTATATTTTCCCTGAAATTTCTCCATTAAAAAATACAAACAGTAATTATGGATATAGAACAGTAAGTATTTGCATTTACTCACAGGAGTCAATAAATGTCACACCTAGAAAAAGTATTAAAAATAGTGTAAGTCAACTTTTTATTTTTTGTAAAATACCATCATACTTTGAACATCCGCTGTGCTCCAGGTACTTTAGCACATTCCTCCCCAGTCCTTACAAGTCAGCAAGGTACACTTTCCTAGCACCTTTTCAGATGAGGAAAATGAAATTGGGCATGTCACAACATGTTACCCAGTGTCACACAGAAAGAAAGGGCCAAGGCCAGAATTCAGCCCAGCGTCTCCCAGGGCAACCCCCTGCTTTCTCCAGGGGCTCTTGTGCCTCTGTGGATAACGCTGGGGAATTCTGACAGTCTCTCCTGTACTTGACCTTATCTGCTTGTGTGCTATGGTCACACCGTGAGCAGGTTCAGGCCAACATCTGTCACTCCAGAGGAGCAAGGTGGCAGTGACACGAATGTTGGAATGCTTCCTCATTAAAGAAGCAAGTCCTGCTGACTTGACTGGAACCAAGAGGTCGTCAATGCCAGTCAGACAGAGAAGCCAAACACACCACTGGCGTGAAGAACTTGGGCAAAAGGGGAGGAACAAATCCAAAACGATTTGCATTTGTTTCCTTGCTTTGCTAAGAACTTGCATCTTAGAAAACTTCACAGCTGTAATTAACTATTGTGTGTTTTCTGGCTTTGAATGGCATAAAAACATTGAAAAGGAAGAGAAAAGCTCATTGTGAAGGCTTAAAAAGTAAAAAAGTAAGTAGTTTGATTTTCCTTTCATCTCATGTTAATTTATGCACAAGCTAATAACATATTTGTGGGCTCAAAGCTTTGAGTTGTTGAGAGCATTTCTCTCCTTGGCCAGATTTTCCTGTGATCTCAGTCTGATGGAGCTGTCATTTCAGGGCTTGTGTCACTTGTACCAGGGAAAGGTGATATGCTGATACATTCACTTCCTGTAGACACCATTAATTGGAAAACCAGTGGTGTTAAGTGTTCTGATCTTTGTCCAGCTGCTGCAAACATAACCAAATGAACTGAAAGAGAGGAGGAGGACGAGGCAGAGGAGGAAGGGGTGGTGGAGGAGAAGGAGGAGGAGGAGGGGATGAGGATGAGGGGATGAGGAGGGCAAAACTGGAGAGGAAACAGGATGTGTGTGCCTGGAGTCCTTCGGCAAGAGAGGGAACTGTTGACACTTGAGGGAGAAAAGCATCAGGCAAAGGAAGTTTCCATGAAAGAAACACAGTTACTTTTACATCCAAGTAGGTTGTAATTAAATTGATACCTCTCTTATAAATGAAAAATGTAATTCCACTGCTGCCAAATCACCTATAGAATGCAGGCAATAGTGCTTGAAGAAATGCAGAATCTTCAGAAGCTGATGTTTTAAATGAAACTCACCATGAATAAAGTAATGACAGCTTAAAGGTCTAATTCATAAAAATGTTATTAAAGTACATTATTTATACCTGCTTTCTGTGAACTTCTACTCTTATTCATGGCTCTCAGAGTGTATGGCTCTAATATGGGCAGAATATATAATGGGAGCATTAATTCAGTCTGAACTATGGCAAGAGCATTGTATCACCACAGTGCAATCCCAACTATATTAATGTAAAGGGTGGAATTTACTGGGCATGAGCTTTCTTTTCATAAAAAATGAAAAGACTGTCTTCTACCTTCTGCTTCAGATATCTACTTGCACTCTTCAGTGTAAGATTAACTAATTGGTCCAGATTTTGAAATGTAATGTTTATTTATCTGTATTATGAAACAGGGATGTGGAGTTGGGCGTGGTGGCGCACGCCTTTAATCCCAGCACTCGGGAGGCTGAGGTAGGAGGAGCGTTGTGAGTTTGAGGCCGGCTTGGGCTACAACACGAGCTCAAGGCCTGGCTGAGCTACACAGTGCGACCCTGCCTCAAAAAACCAATGCCGGCAGTTTGGCTCAGCAGCTTATGCACCTGTCAGGCAGGCGTGAGGTTGTGGGTTCAATTCCCGGTGCCACAAAAAAAAAAAAGAAAGAAAGAAAGAAAGAAAGAAAGAAAGAAAGAAACAGGGATGTGGATACTGAGTTGTGATCTTATCGTGATGATGGCAGTGATATTTAGCATGGGTGTGGAAATATTTGTAATTAATCTGTAGTTTAATGAACCCGTTTCTTGATTCATGACATCAGATGGCAATGTTTAAAAATGCCTATTCAATTCCCTGGTCTATACATTTATTTAGATAAGATGGAAAATTCCCTGCTACATAAAGTTAGAATATGACACTTAAAAATATTTTTTTCAGAATTTTAAAAATGACTTGCATATTATATATGCCTAAACTTTTAGAAAAAGGCAAAGTGCCTTTCAACTGGTTTATTTGTAACTCTAGAATTAGAAAAAGTTGATTTCCTGGCTTGCTACTTCTGATTGGAGGAGCTGCCGCAATAGACTGTAGACACATTCAGACAAAGTGTGAATCTATTTCTCCTGCAACACTGGGTTATCTCTAGAAGTTGTGAAAAGGGACTCTTTATAAATTATACTTCTAACACTGAAAGAAAGTGTTGTCTTTGATCTTGTAGGTAAAAAAGCTTTATACCTAAGGGAATGAATTAATTCCTATATTTAATCAGATGCAGTCATTAGTAGACAAGCATTCATTTTAGAACTGCACATCGAATTTCTTCAGCATAGTAACAATCTTATCATGGTAATGGAAATCTTTGAATGCATCAGTACCTAAAATGACGGACAAATGAAAAATGTCAAAAAGAAAGACATCTCAAATATAGGGTAAATAATACTAATAACTAAAGAAAAAAATCAGTCAGTATCCAACATGAACCCCACGTTTTTCTGCTTCCAATGCTAGAATCACCTACTGTTCCATTTCGATCACTCATTCCACTCTGTCCAAGCACAATGTTATCATTATTGGAAATAACTCTGCTTACCGCCAAAGTGCCCAAGGATGTCTGGCTGTTCTATCATTTAGGTGAGGTCCCTCTTGAAGTTCCTGCTTTGCCCCTGAGACTAGGCTTCTTCAGATTTCTGGAGTGGGGACCCCGCTGTAACTTTGAGGGTGCCACACAGCTCTGCATGCCATCAGGCCTAGTACTAACCCTAAGTGCGAATATTGAGCACTCTCCTTGATACAACCACTCAGAAAGGGCGGTAGAAGTTGTGTCCCCAGCACATTGCCAGACAAATGTCACCGGGCTACAGATGCCCATGGACAAGAAACAGACTGGAAAAACATCAAAATCAAAATATAGTTTCATGAATTTATCTCATGAAACTGAATGTACGAAAACAAAAACTAAGTCTTTCAGCTGATGTGTAGTATCCTTCCTAAGAAATTATACTTTATTCTCTATATCAATATTCCAGGTTAGGTACTAAACAAATAACTTCCTCAGATAACTTTGCTCATGATCTGGGAACAACATTAGCAGCCTACGATTTTATGTTTTTACAGTGATCCAGGACCAGTGCAGAGAACCTGATGAACATTATCCAGTGTTGAGTAAGGAACTGTCATTTTACAGTCAGGGAGAACTCTGCCTTGTACTTGTTTAAAGTTACGAAGATTATCTGAAGGCTGAATCAGACTCACTGATCCGTCCTTCCAGCCTGGACTTGCCTTTTGTACTAAATTTTCCTTACGAAAATATTTTACATTTCTTCTTTAGAGAAAGAAGATGAGAAGAAGAAAGAAGAGAAGAAAGCTACTCCTGAAACAAAAAAGAGAGGTAAAGAATTTAAAAGCTGTGTGACACATGAATCAATGAGTATCCTTCTATTTTGCTACTGGTGAAGGTGTTATTTTTCTAGGAAAAAAATTCTCCCAAGACTAATTTATTATCATTATTGACAAACAGTGTTGAGTTTTCTAAATATTCCAAATAAAATTGGCTTTGAAGCTTTTAATTATGAATGTCTAATTAACTTTTACTTCCTTTGGAATGGTTCCTCAGTTTTCTTTAGTTTACTATCTCTCTTGATCATCTAAATGAATATAAAGATTACTATTTAATTAATTCAATTTAATAAGGAAAGCTGGTTATTTTATGGAGTGAGAAGAAACTATGGGAGTGACTCTGTATGTCTGTTTTAGTTTTTAAACTGGTTATTTTTGCACAGCCCACCCAATGTCCCTAGCTAGATCTTCAGGGCTTCTAATACTCCTCCAGTGACTTGGGAGCTCAGAGGTCATGCACCACATTCCTTTTAATATTCTCTAGAAAATTGTTTGACTTCTACCACAATTAATAATGCCATTTAATATTGCCATTTCTAGGAAAGATTTTTTCCCCTTTGCAAGAATTTGTCCCTTTTGGAGCAACAGCACATCGAGGTTGCTTGTCTGTTCAGAAGGTGCAAGCTAGCTCATGCACGGGTCTGATTTGGGAATCCTATGTATGAGATGAATTGGATATCTTAATGTCACCCTGAGATATGTAAGCATTCAAAGGCGGAGGCTTATAACTTTCCTGTTTTATCAGCAGACAAAGAAGATGCTAAAAAGAAAAGCGAGAAGGAAGCTGCCGCTGATGTGCGAAGCAAAGGTACTGCACTATTTCCTTAGATTATGTTCAAGATGTTCGTTTCATGAAAAATCACGGTGCGTCACCTGCAAAGTGGGTGGTTACGTCAATCCTCTGATGTGTAGACTGTCAAAACAAAAATATAGAAACTAAAGCCCCCAAAATTGAAAAACAAAAAGGTACTACACAATGGTAAAGGAAAACCTTCTTCAGGGTTCTTTGGTCAATTGGAGAGACCAAAACTCAGTTCGAACTCAAATCTACTGAAATGAAAGGCAGGAAAGAGTGTCAGAGCTCAACTAGGGTATGAGAGGCCCTCCTTTGTTTGCATGTTGATCCTAATAGAAGGAGAATGTTCTCCCCGGGTATCTAATGAGAAGACATAATTTTACCAGCTGGAGCAAGGTGACTAAAAAGATTAGGATCCTAATCTCCTACAAACGATGAAGAGAGTGGCACTATCTTCTTGATGATTGCATTCCAAAAAATGTTTCTAAGGCCTTTGAGAAAACCATTCTTGGTCTGCAAAACTGGAAGTGGTTTTTGAGACGATTTACATCTCAGAGAAGTATCATATTCTGTAACAGGAATGGCAGAGCAAAGGGAGGTTCAGGGTCTAGGCTCAGGAAGAAGTTTGCCTATGCTGGTCAGGGTAAAGCCCGGCATGGCTAAGACACAGTGAAATGACAAGATCTACATGATTTAGCCACATGGCTTTCCAAAGATAAGAAGCTGAGAAAGAGTAATTCACCCCATGAAGTACTTGGTTATTCAACTGTTTAACAATCTACATTTTTTGCTTTAAATTTAGTTTTTTTTTTTGATTCTCATGCAGTCGTGGATATTGGCTTCTATTTATGTAAAGGTTTAAATCTACATGGAAAGATTGTCATCTCCAATACTATAATTTGGTGACCAATACTCCTATCCTAAGAATTTTGCTCCAACATGTCCATGATACTTAGAATCCTCCAGTTAGAGGCGTTCCATTTCTTTGCTTTATGAAGGAACTGTCTTTTAAAATGCAGATCTCCTAGGGCCTGTGTGTAGAGTAAAAACTATTTCCTGTTAGCTAATAACAACCTGAAATTTTCAGATTTTCTTTGTGGAACACTAAACTGAAAACGTTACCCCAGAAAATGAGGCAATAGGTTCACCTTGATGATAGAGAGAGAGGTCAAAGACTGCACCAAGGTGGGCACTGCTGTGTCCACAGCAGATGAGCGAGGGGGAGTGGGGTGTCAGTCTTTCCTTCCTGGGCAGGAACAGCTTTCGAGGGGTAAAGGTGCTGGTGAAACACTCCAGAGAAAGACCCTGTGGGTGCCAAACTAATAATGCTTATTCTTAGCAGGTAGCAAATAGGTATGACAGGCCTTTGTCAATGTCATGCTACAAATGAGGAAAACATAAAATGCTAAGAGTTTCATGATCATATGGTTCATGAAATGAGCAGAAAGAGGCAGCCAGGTGTTCTGTAGGTCTGACAGTTGATTGCTAGTTATCTGCCTCTCAATTTCTATTATTAAAGGTGCATTATTGTAGAATTTATGGTATTGTTGAATATTCATGAATCTTATCTAAAGTTTTATTTTCCTGGTGAAAGATGAATTTATCAAATGAAAAGACTCTGTGATGATACTAAGAAACTGGGTGCTTTGGTCCATGGGTCTGAGGAATCTCTGGACTGAGTGGGAATGGACAAAGTGCTCCTCACTGGGCACAGTGGGGCGAAGGGATTTGTAGAAGGAGATCTTCAACCATAATCCGCAAAGCATCTGTCATGTGCATGCCAGGACACAACCAGAAACATTTCATTCTGACTAAAGTCAGGTGTGTGTGTGTGTGTGCGTGTGTGTGTGCGTGTGTAAGTTGTTTTGTTTTGGTTTTAACTTTGGGGGAAAGGCAAAACATGTCTTTGCACAGTGAGTGATGGGAAAGCTGGTGGGGAAGGGCACCAGAGAGAATCTGTGTGATTAGTGCATCCTTCATGTCAATGTGGGACTGGGCTCTGTGGCCAAGAGAGCTGACTGCCAGTGCCATCACCAGCACAGCAGGACTCAGCCATGGAGGCAGAGAGCAAGCAGGGCTACCACAGGGGAGGTGAGGGAGGGCAGCTCCTCCAGGCCTTCTTAAACACGTGTTCCCCTCTTCCTGAAACCAGTTTCCAGTTTGCTGGCCTGACATTTTTGCTTTTGATTACGTGTAGTACCATTGGCTCTGCAAGTCAGTTCAACTTACTGATGGAAATCTGCATTATTCAATGAGTTAGTTAAAAGTCCCTAATTTTCAAATGCTCAAAGTTTGCATGTGTTTTTGTGAAAGAGACCAGGAAGAGAGAGAGAGAGACACACACACACACACACAGAGAGAGAGAGAGAGAGAGAGAGAGAGAGAGAGAGAGAATTGACCTTAAAGTGCAATAATTCCCTGTATTTTCATGTGACAGCAATATAATTTAAAAATGGAACGTCCGAAGTTTATTATGAGAGTAATAAAAGTTTAGAGAGATAATGAGAGAAACTGAGTTTAATTTAAAATCTTAAGATGTCTTTTCTTCCTAAAATAGTCAAAGAAATATGGTAAAGCACATGATATAAATGCATATGATATCATCACTGTGCCCTCAAAGAGTAGCAAATTTATACAGCAGAAGATATCCATAGGAGTTAGTTTAATATATGTTTTATTGTGATATTTTATTGTATTTACATTAATTTTTATATGATTTATAAGACTATGTACTACAGAGATTTATTTTTATTTTTACATTTAGTGTGCAATGCAAAAAAACTAAGCATCAAATTCTATTCACTGATAAAATTCCCTCACTGAATGAAGCTAAGAAATCATACTGAGCTAATAATCTGTGTTAGGGAAAATGGGGACTGTGTATTATATGATACAAAATCATCAGCCTATTGATTAATAATAGATGAAACAGTAATTGGTACATGAGTGTTAATTATAATATCTTGTTTAATATATATTTGCAATTGTACATGTAAAAAATCTGCTACTTACAAATATAGTGACAAATTAGAAAATCACCAGGACATTTTTGTTATAAGGTGCATTTTATTCCATGAAAAAAAGCAACCAACCAAAGAAATAAAAACTTAAAAACTCTCCCTGAGTTTGTATTGGATTTTAGTGCTAGATATAACATCCACTATAGTTAACACTAGGAGACTCTATACAGATAACCAGGTACCTGGGAAGTTGCTGGTAGGATGGGAAGAACTGAAATGGAGGGGGTGTTACTGGGTTATTGAACAAAGGTCAGGAAACAGGTCATCCATCAAAGCTGTCTCCTTAATACCCACAATGACCAGATACTAGAAGTGTGCAAGCCTACCTCAGCAACTCACTGTCATCTTCATTTGCGGACTCATTCATGAGGTTTGCCAGGCCATTTCTGCTTGATAGTTTCATTAGGTGCATCTCACTGGTGGAACTGAACATCTCCAGGGTGAGCTCTACCTGCAAGGAGTCTGCAAGATGCAAGTCATATGCATTCCCATTTTTCCAACTGTGAGGAGGGGAGGATGGGTGTTGAATGAAGCTATACCTGGTATTTATAGTAGTCACCTTTAAGAAATGTCTGAGAAGGAAAAGTACTGGACACCTGGCTTAGATCCCCAATCTCCCAAATGAGTGCACAGCAAAAACTTAAATAAATGACATGAGTAGTATGATTTTAGGGCTCCAGGAGGATCAAGATCCTCTGTAGAGTTTTTGACTCTCAGGGCTAAGACAGAGGATGTTTCTGGGTGACCTGTATTTATTTAGTTTTAAACAAGGAAGGTGTTAGAGTGGAAAACACAAGAAACTGAACAAACCTTGGCAGTGGTTTAAGCACTTTTCCAAGTAACAGGTATTACTAATTTAGGAGAAGTATCTTAGGATAAGATCTCCATGTTGCGTTTCACTGCAAGAGTGAAATGCCTGCAGCTACAGTCTTTATTTAGTTAATTGGAGTTGGAGCCAGGTGTCCTCAGCTGTGACCTTTTCTTGCCCTTTGAGGTGTCTCTTTGTTCTTGGGTCGGCCATGCCCTGGCCATGCCGCAGCCCTGCGTATGTGTTCAATTTCCGGTTTCAGTGGCTCCCAACAGGGAAGATCACATGAGATGGCTTTTAAAGGCCTGAATTATGTGGGGGCAAACCATATGGGTGAGTACCCCCGACCAGACTGGAACTCATCAATTCCAAGAGCTTCCAAGACACATTCGGTGGAGCTGCTGCTGCTCTTTACTGGACCTGCAGAGGAAAGTCATGGGTGTCCATTCTCTCTTCACCCCACTAGATGATGAGCTTTAAGAAATAATTGTCTAAGTGCTTGATGATGAGGTTCCAGTGCCTTAAAAGGACCATCGTGTTATTTTGTATTATAATGAAAATGTCAAAATCTAGAGAGCAGCAGAAAGACCAAGACAACTTGCTGTTGTATTATTTCTCTCTGGTTTCCTGTTTTTTGGAGCAGCGATAAGTTCTTTTTGCACTAATTTTGCCATTACCTATATACTTATAAAATTACTAATTATGAACATAATTTTTGAGGTGCTGGGGATCAAACCAGAGGTCTTGTGTGTATTAGGCAAGTGGTGGGAATTGCAACCCCAGCCCTGGAAATGATTTTACCGTAATAACTGATTAATGATAACTGTATAAAATATTTAGTTATCACAGTTGCCATGTGATTTTTTCCCAAATATCGTCTCACTAGGAAACTAAATAAAAACCTGTGTTCTGAAATAAACCATAAGAAAGGGACAAATTAATCAACACACTCAGATGTACATACATTCTTTTTTTACTTTTTTGAGACAAGATCTCTCTACATAGTTCAGGATGGCTTTGAAGTCACTACATAGTCCAGGCTGGCTTTAAATTCACAACAATCCTCCAGCTTCAGACTCCTAAGTGCTGGGATTACAGGTGGGCACCATCACACCCACCTTGTGTGCATACCTTCCTGCAGGAAATATGTACCAACTTCCTATTTCCTGCCAAATGTTCTCCCAAGTGCTGAGCATATAAAGATGGATAAATGGATATAGATTTACCATACTGAAGCTTATAGACTGATGATGGAAACACACAATGAAAAAGGAGGAAGAATGTCCCCAAGTACAGCTTAGAGTATGGACAATGGAGGAAACAAATTTGGGACAATACAGAGAGACTGTGTTAGAGCAGGTCTCTCTGGAAGACAGAATTGAAACAGATCTGACATCTTATAGGGATCTATCCACTCATGCACACAACTTTGTGATATGTGAACATAGTATGTATGTGTGATACATGTATCTGTATATTTCATGAGCAGTCAGAATGAGAGTGCAGAGGACACATACAAGCGTTTGAATTTTTACTAAACATGTAATGGAAGGTTATGGGCAGATGTTTTAAAGATCTCTAAGGATCATTTTTTGCCCTGGGAATAACTGCAATTGTCTAAGGAGACTGTGTCAAAAGAAAGAATAGAATCCACAACCAGTCCAGGAGAACACCAATATCTAGAGTAGAAGCAGGGAGAATCAAGAAGCTGAAAAGGACTGCAAAAGAATTTTTTAAAAGTGAAAGTGCACAGTAATCCAGGTATTTCAGAAATGGATATTTCAAGAAGCAAAAAGTTCTTCACTCTGCGGATGGCACTTGGAAGTTCTGACATGAGTGTGAGAGGGAAAGGACATCGGAGGAGTGAAGAGTGAAAGGCAGCTTGGAATGGGAGGTGCCAAAAATGGAGGAAAACTGGAGAAGCTGAAAGGGGTCACTGTGGCCATGTGTAGAGTGAAGGATCCTGTGTGTCCAGTTTCACTTCGGGAGGTCCACTGAGCGCCTGATGGACATGAACAGCATGTGAGAGACTGATGCTCCCAGGGACAGCGTGCACCAGCAGAAACCTCAGAGACGAGGTCTGATGGGAATTCATTGTTTGATGAACACAGGGGAGCAAGCATCTTCTCTGGGAGCAGATAATGTCCCAGGTGCTAATGTCCCAGGTGCTCCAGGACTAAAGTGTGGATGTTTTCAAGTATTGAAGAACAGTGTATGCAGATTGCTTCTGAAGAGAGGCCCACATTTGCAAAACACACTGTACAGGGTTAGGCGGTTCTGCTGAGAACACTAAAACTCCATTAATAGCCATGTTTGGATCTGAAAGTCTCAACTTTAGGAAAATCTGTCTCCAAACTGGGCTTTGTGCTTGCTGGGGTAAGTTGGTGCTGCTATTTGAGCCATGCTCTTCAGGCCTCATTTCTTCACTGACAGTACCCTGCTAGAACTGTACATTAAAATATCTTTGTGGTGTTGAACTCATTAGGTAAAATTACTTTAGTGTGGATCTCATTCAGTTTATGCTATTTCAAGGGGATACATTTATATTTATTTTCATAGAATATTTTCAGTTACTACATTTGGCAAATAATACTGAATTCTGCATGAACTAAAACTTTTAGCAACTTGATTTTGCTCTATAAATTCTCCTTTTGTCCTTGAGCAATGGCAAATCATTCTTTACAGGTGGTTATCACTTTAAACATATCATTAAATTTTATTTCTCCTGACATTATAATATCATTTATTTTGCTTTTGAATCTTATGTAGAATTTTGTCCAATATAAAACAGTTGGAAAGTTTTTATATTTATGTGCAATTGAAATCCTTGAAATATTTACATGTACATATATAATTGGCTCAAATAATAAATGATATCATTGATATGTACTCACTTTATGTTTGTTTAAAAAGCACCCTTCTACGTTCCTGCCTTGTATTTTGAAAAGAGATTATTATAGCTTTTTCTGATCAAACCATCTGCTTTTCTCTGAAAAGCATTCGGTTTTCAAAAATCATCTTATATTTGAGATATGTGTTTTGCAAATATATATTTAGGCAAGAATGGCAAATAGAGTAGGATTATTTGTTACATACACTGAAGCCTAGAAAAAAATCTTTTCCAAGATGTTTTATAGTAATGTGCTAGCTAATATCAAATTCTAAATTGAGGTAATCCACATACTGTTGAGTGATACTGTGGCAATTATGTTCATGTACGTTGTAGACAAAGTTCTTTAAAAGTTTGTTCAGACAGGCAAATAATTGGACACTCAGTACAAATAAGACTTAATCTAATTATTATCTTCTAGTCTTGATTTAATGGGGTTCCTAAGTTATGTGACAACAGTGAGCTCATCAGTTAGCTTTCCTTTCCTGGGTGCATCACGTTGCAAGTCTGCTTCCGGGATGGCCACTTGACTGTATTAAGAGCATTCACCATACCTGAATTGATCAAAGGAAAGAGAATGTATTTTCAAGTGTTTTGTAATCATGGCAATCATGTGAGATAATAGTTGTTTACTGACTTGAGGGTAAGAAATTTTGTAATAGAGCACTACAGGAAAGTCTTTTGACTTGTATTTCAAAATATGTTTGAATATCTTTGATACTACCTCTATCACAGTAAAAGAGATAGAAAAAGGAAATATGAGATGTTCAAGATGACACAGGGCATCTTTTAAGTCAATCAAGTGTAAGATTTGAAGTGCGCAAACAGAAAAATTGTGGCTATCTCTTCCCTAGGTGGGCAGGTCAAGCTACATGAAAGATTACATTAAATGTAAGGAGGTTAATAAAATTGTATTTTTCCAAAGTGAATCTGCTTGAATGATATGGATATCTGTCTTACTGAACCTTTAATATGACTTTTTATATCATTATTATCATTGTCTTAAATTTGGCCACTTGTCTAACTCTTCTTAAAGGTTAGTTTTTTAATAAAAATTATAGTCAAGAGTTAATTCCAGGAAATGGGGGCATAGTAGAAATTCACTGAATATAACCTGAATTCACAATTTTCTCCTGTGTACTCCAGCATAAAACATTGCTCTGGATATGATCAGAACACGTCATATTGACACCTGCATAAACTGAGGATGTGAAAAAATGCTGTGTATTACAGGCCTTGAATAGTGATTAACTGTGCTCAGGGCTAAGAAATGCTTTGAGACCTCTCAAGAGGAATATCCCAATAGCAATAAGTTTAAGGTAGTAGGAAAAGGTTAGTAATTATGTATGATGCAAGAGGCCAGGAAAAAAATCTTCAGATGATAAATGTTTCTAGGAAGGAAAATAATTACAATTAATTTTTAGGACGTTTAAGTAGTTGAAGAAGGCTTGGAGGAGCACATAATACTTCTGTAATTAAAAGTACACTTTTTTCCTCAAAAGATAGTTTGCATCAGTAAATATATACATATTGGATTGGTCACAATCTGTATCCTGTTGACAGTATTAACCTTAGGACTAACGTCAAAGTTATGAACAGGCAAAACTGCTAATGTGAAATACATCAGAAGGAGAAACGTAAATACTTGTCCTGAAAGGCTGTGCTGATCCTCAGGTGGCTACATAGCCAAGTCACACAAATCAGAGGAATAAAAAAAGGAGCAGTGGCACTGGGCACGGAGAACCATCTGTCAGTAGAATATTAGGAACTACTTGGGCCCTCTCCTTTCTAAATGTTCACATACTCCCAAGTCCCCAGGAATCTTCCCACTGAGCATTGCTGGGGTAGGGACTCACAGACATCTCTTTAGAGATGGTGCCTCCCGGTCGTTCCATGACATTTTAGCAATGGAATCCAAAGTGTCCATTCTTCCCTTTCTGATGCTTCTAGACCCTTCCTGTTCTCTTTCCTAGCCTCTATCACCTTTTTTTTTAAAATTCTTTCTATTTATTTAAGCAAATAAAATTAAACGCACCTCCATCAAATCCCCTAGCATTCGTTGTCCGTGCTTGCATTCTCTTTCTTTGGCTGACCATAGCACAACCAACCGGTCAGTGTTCCTATTTTAGGGGAAACTTTCCCACTGTGTACAATACAGTGCTCTTGTCTAGCTAGCTGAGTGTGTCACCCCCACCCCTCTTTTTCCTCTGCAAATTCAGCCTGACTTCTACTGCTCATTCCCAGCAGTGGATATCCAGTTGCTGCCGGCACATCCCTCCCAGGTCACTGGCCATTTCTCGGATCCCCTTTAGAGCTCAAATCTTCCTGTTGTCTGCACCCTCCTTCTGCTTTCCTGTGTGCCTGTGTTTGGCGTTCAGCCACCCACCTGCATCATTGTCCTCGCCAGTTCCCACATTACCACATGGAAACGTGAATTCTTCTTTCCCAAGATCACTTAAAAGCCAAAGCTGGTTTCCACCCTTGACTTGTTGACATAGTGTTTCCCATTAGCCTCTGTAGTTACTCTTACTTGGTTTCTGTTTTCTGACTCCTTCCCTTTCTTTCTGGGATCTGAAATTAGAAGCACCCTCATGCTTGGTTCCATGCCCCCACTCCTTCTCCATTCTCACTTTCTTGGTGACCATGGTCTTAGTATCATCCTTATGATAATTGACTCATGAATGTTTGTCTCCAGCTCTGACCTGCGCTATCACACAGAGGGTGATCAGAATACACAGTGAATGCTTTAATTTAAAAAACTGCAGTAAGAAATATGTTGTCATTACTTCCCTTCAAAATAGTACTCTAGTTTTGACGCTCCGTAAGTCTTGCCACTTTCTGAAGCAGTTTGGGAAGTCCTCCTTTGTGACTGATTTTTATAATGTGTGATAGAAAATACAGAGAATGCTGATGCCGAGTGCCATCTAATGGAAAGGCAGGTTCATAAAAGCATCATGCTGCATCCTCATCCACCTTGTTTACCAGGTCTGGCACCCTGGGAGATCTGGGTCATCCCCAAAGTCAAAAGGATTATGAAAGGTAAATGTTTTGAGTCAATTGAGGAAATCAAGGCAGCTATGACAGTGCAACTGAAGATGCTCACAAAAGAGGACTTCCAGAACTGCTGGAGAACCCAGCAAGAATGACGGGATAAGTGCGTTTGAAATGAATTGGAGTATTTTGAGGGGAATTAATGGCAGTGTGTCTTCAACTGTCATATCTTTATTTAAAATGTAACCATTCCCCATATTTTAAATCATACCTAATTAGTTATTCACCATCTTCATTTATATATCTATTATACATTTCAAAATTGACATGACTCAAAAAGCTCCTCAGATCCTCTCTGTCTGTCTCTCTGTCCCTCTGTCTCTGGCTCTGTCTCTGTCTGTCTCTATCTGTCTGCTCTCCCTCCCCTGCCCTGCCTGCTGAATGGATCACATATTCTCAGCTCTTTTCCTCTCAACAATAAATTTTCACAGCTGTTTTTTCTTTTTCCTTAAGCTTATGTCCCTAGTCTACAGACATTTTCCTTCCCAAATCTTATTAAAACCTGTCTGCTTCACCTTTGAAATACACTGGGTGACTGCCCCTTTTCGCTGTGTTTAAGAAGCATCCCAACTTGGACACCATCATTTCTGGCTCTGTAGGCAAGGTTACTCTGTAACAAATGCAAAATCCAGAACATTTCAGCAGCTTTAAAAATGAGCAAGTTTATTTCTCATCCATGCCCTAATTAGCATGGCTGCCCCAGAGCCCAGGCTGAGGGAAGGTCACCTGCATCTGCTTCCACCATTCTGCCCCTCCCAGTCATAGTGAATTCCAAATTTTCAAAATGATCTAAAAGGCTATTCATGAGGTAATGGCTATAGATCACACCATAGCAGCCTTTCTCTTACAGCACAGCCATTAACTGAAATTCTAATCACCCACCCTCGCCATTTCTAATCATTTGTCATTTGAACAAATTGCCTCCATTTCCGACCAAACCTGCAGCCTCAGCCTTTGGATTTCACAAGTATGTGCAAATTTTAATTTTCTTTTTCACCTGAGTTCTAGTGACACTCAAATTTTGTCAAAATGACAGGCACAATCAGTGTGTGAAGTCTTTAGCAAGTCATTCTTTGTAAACCACAGGCAGGAAGATAATTAATTCAGGAATTATCATTTTCTTGTTTTTAGGGAGATTGTGGTATATAATGCATATGAGAAAAGCCATGATTTCAATTTTGTTACAAAATGGTCTTTATGAAAGGATTTAGCCTTGGCGAGAAGGCAAGAATGTGTGAGAGTCAGCACGGAAAGAAGTAGAGCAGAAAAACCAATTAGTAACAAGAAAGGAAAGCTAGGCAGGAAGGAGTTAAAGGTGGCAGGTTGCAAGACAGTTTTTGTGCAGTTTGATGCATTGATGATACTAGGAATCCAGACAGGTAAGGTGGGTAAATACCACAAATTAAAATCTTATATAATCTTGCTGAAAGAAAAACTAATGAGTAAACACCAATGACTAATGAATCAATAAAAAATCGACAGTGGGCAGTTATCATTTTTCCCTGTGGGCTTCTCTTTTCTTTTTATCCTGCTAATCTAGCGAGTGGCTCTTCTCCCTGAGCACTGGTGAGGTGAGTTAAATGGGGTTTGAATTATCATCTTCACTCCACCTGCCCTTCCCTGTGAGAGTGATCACAGGACTTGGGTCAGGCTGCGGTTCTGCCTGGTGCACGCTTTAGAAAGGACAAAAGGAAGATGGTCTCTTTTCTTAGGAGTAAGATCAAACGAGTCTAAGAAATGCTATTTTTTACTTTTATACCCTTGTTGTGACACTCTGTCTTGAAAATAGTGCTGACACAGAGAGGAAGAGAAAAGTGTAGGTTTCAATGATATTTTAAGCCTAACATTCAGGTATCCCTGGAAACTACAGTCCCTGACTTCCCGCCAGAATGTTACTGGATTTAACCAACTCATCTGTTTGTCTAAGTTAGTTTTCATTTGGAATTTTGAATTTCCAACCTAACTGCTCATTACATAATAAACCTTATAAAGTTATAGAACTCTTATAGCAGTTTGAAAATTATTAAATAAATTTTATATCAAAAATTGTATGTTTGATGGATCTCTACTTGTTGTACAATTGCTTAGGGGGGACTGTCATTTTCCACTGATATTTATTCATAGATGCTTACTATTCGGTAGCCTACTTTAGAGAGTGAACAATTTTATTTTTCTCCAAAGAGATTTAGGAAGGAGATATGTCAGTACAAAATTCCCTCACCAGAAAATGTGTTAACATAATTCTAAACATTTTAAAACAAAAAGCAAGGATAAGTCTCATTTGTCTTATTTCGTAAGTTGAATGGGAAACAAAATTCTATCATTCTCTTAATTTTCTTCTCAGGTTTAAATGTGTCTTTATTTTTAATTTCTAATGTGAAAAGGTGGCATTTTATAACTGGAGTTTAAAATTAACAACATGTTTATTTCTTCATACTATTAATAAACAGTGAGACAGTCCTAGACACATGAGACATAGCATCTCATATTGCTGTTGTATTTATTACCTTTGCTGGTAACCGTAGCCAGAAAGAAAAAGAAACCACTGTCCTTTATGTGCGCTGAGTAATCCATAATTTATACCTGTTGTCCAGACCGACTCTGTCTGCTCACAGCATGACAGGCCAATCAAGTTGAAGGACAAGGTGTAGAGCCAAGGAAGGCAAATTTATTTGAAAGGCCAGCTGATGGAGAAGAGGGAGGATGGCTGTCTAGTCTGTCTTGCAGGGGAGCTGATACAGGACCGGCTTATGTAACCAGGTCGTAGGTGTTTTCAGGTGGTAGGCACCTTCTCTCAGTGGCTGAAGGTTCCAAATTTGTGACCAGATGATCCACATCAGGTCTTAATTGCCTAATCACAAGATGTTTTTCAGTTCTGCAAATTACAAGAAAAGTAGTGGGGTTGTTTTTCTTCTTTTGTTTCCTGGTGGATTTGCGTGTGTACAGTTCTTGATGTATTACAGTGAGCGGGGCAGCAGGGGCAGCTTCCCAGAGAAGGAAGACAAGGGTCAAATGAAGTTAACTTTGAAGTCCTCGGTGCTTGACTTCACTGTTGCATGTTTTGCTAGATTTCCCTAATGGCCCTTGAATACATAACTCTCATATTCTAATCCATATCTGTAGTAGATCCAGGATGTTTTAACACCCACAATCACTGTCATGGAGACAAACAAAGAATAAATGCAGGGACTGGAGATCTAGAATGTAGCTCTAAGCAGTAAGTACTGCATACAACCGATACTTCTTTTTTTACCCTTGTTACATAAAGTTGCACACTTTCAGTCACCTATTTTCTCCTAAATTATTCCTTGTATAAATTGTGAGCAATAATGGTTTCATTCAATTACTAAAAAGTATTTGAAATTCCTGCTTTTGGGGGGAACATTTTAGGTATTTGATTGTTATGATGAATTAATTTCAAAGTAGTTTGTGTATAAAAAATAACATATCTGGGGAAATATTTAATATTACTCAGTACTAGGAAATGCAAATCAAAACTATGATGAGATAATATCTCACTCCAATGACAGTAACTAAATGGCTATTATAAAAAAGACAAAATAGCAAATGTTAGAGTGCAGATAAAGAGGAACTTTGCTACATGGTTAGCAAGAATGTAAATTAGTATAGCAATTATGAATAACAGTCTGGTGGGTCCCCCAAAACAAAAACAGAACTATGAAGCAATGTATCACTCCTCCACTGTGTATACAACAAAAGAAGGTGAAAGTGGCATGTGGAAAGACCCATGCCCTCATTTGTCACAGCATTGTTCACAATAGCCAAGATATGGAAACACCCTAAGTGTTCCCCACTGAAGAAATGGGTGGAGAAAATGTGTTACTTGTACACAGAGGAATACTACTCGGCAGTGAAATGAGCATGAAATCCTGTCATTGCTAAAACATGGGTCTTTCTATAGGACACTGAGTCAAAGAAAGTGAGTCAGACACAGACAGAAAAACAGCACCTTCTCACTGCTAAGTGGGCCCTCAACATGTCTGAGCAGGGGGGAAGGTGGGAAGAGATATTATTTTTTGGTGGAGGAGATGCTCTTGTGTTCTGTGACACAGCAGGGTAAATATAATTAACAACGATATAGCTCAAAATCATTAGAAAAGAGGAATTTGAATGTTCAAACCATGAAGAAATAATAATCATTTAAGGTGATAGATATGCTAGTTACCTGAATTGATTTCTACCTAATGAAAACACAAATTGAAACATTACATTGTCCCACAGATATCATATAAACTAGCAAATAAGGACAATTTAAGAAGTATTGGATAACTTCCCTAGGAAGCTGAGGAATGTTGGATTCAGCGGTATGTGGAATATGGCCCAGGCTCTCTTTCTGGCCCTTGCTTCTCCCATCTCTCACCAACTTTCTGCTTAGCTGTGGTCTCAGGTAGACTCTCCTTACTTTGTAGTGTGATTGCTTGTAGGAGCTTCAGCCATGACAGTTTGTGAAGCCCGGTTCCAAGGAGACATAGGCCAGCCGAACTCCCCAGGGAACATGCCGCTTATCTCCACCTGGGCTCCGGGTGAGGTTGCTGTGCAGAACTGGGTCATTTCCTTACACTTACGTCTGAGGTTGCGTGAGAAAAGCAGACTAAATTGCGTGGAAAAGGACAGGAAAGATCCAGGTGAGGTATGAACAGCGAGAAATTAAGTTCCAAAGTCTTTTCCTGACAAGAAATGGGGATAATTCCACAGGAAAGGGACGGGACGCCACCAAAGGGATCAAGACAAGGATTCGTGGGATACTGCCTGTGTTTTTCATGACAAAAGATGAAGAGGGACATTAGTCAGAAATTTATTTTAAAAAGTATTACAAAACACAAATCCATTAAAATAGGGCTAGTGAGAGCTAAGGGAGCCTTTTAATATATAGGGAAGAGGCAGTCAGCCAGGTAAATCATCAGAGAGAAATGACCACAGTTTATGCCAACAACTCTTAGGCTTCCTCTGAAAGACAGAAGAAAGAGGGCGTGTCTCAATATTTATTTCAACAGATTGGTAACAAACACAGCTCTGCAGAGAATTTTGAGATATCTGGCTTTTCCTCACTTTTAACTGGAAAAAGAAGGGTGTTGCTAAAAAATAAATAAATAAAACAATGAGAGAGAAATATATCTTTTCCTGTCATGGTCACTTGTGTTTTCACATCAGCATTTAAATTGGCAGGGTAAGTTGATGTTGTTAAGCAGTGTTTTGGGGAACCCAAAGAATCTTTCCTTCTCTCTCATTTAACAATAGTTAAAAATAGTCTTCATTAATTTTTAGTGTGGCTTCTTTGTTAATCATATTGCCCTTGGACCAAAAGAATGAATAAGACACGATTCCACTTTGTTCTACACTGAGTATCTGGCACCTAGCATAATGCAAGATAAAGCAGGTGCTGAGCACATTCATTGCATACATAAAGGAGGCATCTTCCATCACAGGAGATGTATGTTTAGTTTTATTTCTTTTAAGAAGGGATCTGTCTTCTGTCTGAGAAGTTTCCACATTTACTTTGTCTTTCTCTCTTCACTTTTGCTCACTGCAGTCATGTAGAGATGAAGCTAAATATTGTATTCCCAGTCTCTTCTGCTGTATGTAGATTCTTAATTAGCTTTTCAAACACATTGCAGATAAAACCATTAATCCTCTGACCTTCACTGAATTCAAAAGTTTTTGTGTTAATTGTTTTGAGAGAATAATAGGCAGTCTTGCTGTTTAAAAAAAATAGGAGTTGTTGCATCTCTTTCCAGAAAATAGTAGAACCAGGAAAAACACTTCAAAGAATGCTTGTATTTTGAGCTGCCATCTTTTGTCCTTATTATATGATATCAGAGTCACTTCTGAACTTTATGAAGACCTTTTTTTTTCTTACAACTATAAAATCAAGCTTTAAAAATTATTTCTATCCAAAAGCTGCAAAAATAGTATTCAAGTGACTTGAGATAATTGTAATTTTTGTTTCCTAAAGCCAGAAATGGAAAGAGACTTAACCTTGATGGTTCACCTGTTCTATTCCAAGCATTTTGTTTGAATTATATTTTTAATACTTCAGAAATATCCTTGAAATTAGGCTTGGCCATTCATGTCAATGCTCCTTTCTATTTACAATGCTTCAGTTACTTGGTTGGGTATGGGAGCCACACTGATGAAAATCATTACTCACATTTCACAAAAGAGCACGCAGATCACATTTGTTTTCTAGAGCAAAAATTCCTACTGCTTATACTAGAAGGAACTGGGACTTGAGCTGTGTTCTCTCTGACTCCAAAACAAAGGTCGGAGCTTCTGAGATTATCAGTAGCCGGGAGGAGGCATGCTCCGGCATAATTCCATGGTCAAGGGGATAAAGACACAAGGTTGCCCTGAATTTGCTGATACAGTTATTAATCACCCTCTTACTCTGAATGATTACCAGCATGGATGACCTCAACCCATCTAAGCTGATTTTTAAAGTGTGCCTCTCTAGAGAATTAGATTTGTGGAGTCTTCCTCTCTGAGACTACAATTCATGCGGGATCCACGTGGGATTCTGTGCTTCCAGATAAGCAAAACACTCATCGAAGCCCCAGAGGATGTGGTCATGAGCTGTAAAACCCATCTTGCTTCCGGGAGCTGGAAGCCTGGGCTTGGGGTCTAATCCTGCCACTCTGCAGAGCCTTGACAAAGTCGTTTGTCATTCCTGCCTCCCGGCTCTCCTCAATGAACTGAGCATTGGAATGCCCAGTGGCCTTCTTTTGTGGCCTAGAGTTGGGCACAGGGGATGGAGTACTTTGCTCAAGGAGATTCTGTCCAGCTCCAGGAAATCTCGCTTCCCCATAGTCACCTCCCTGTGAGTCCGAGGTGATGTGCTCCTGCTCCCAGCCGATCTCTGCTTTAATGGTGACAGGGCCCATGCCACATCCTCCTCACTGCTGGTGCTGGAGCAGAGAGAAAGCAAGACTGACAACTTGGGCAGATGATCCTTAATTTGTCTCTCTAACTCCAAACATTTAGAAATATGACTGGATTTAGCAACTTCTTGATTAAATAACTTTCTGTCTGCTGCTTACTTCACACACACAGACACACACACACACACACACACACACACACACACACACTGCGTGGAGCAACAGCTGAAGACACATTTGATGATGTGAGCAAAAAGCGATGCTTTAGCCTCTTTCCTACAGAGTAGTGTGAACATCCAGCCCTCTGCGCCAGCTGGCTCGCGTGGCTGCACACTCCTCCCTAGCATGACAAGCCGCCTCTGGTGGAAATTGTTACAACATGTCCTTATTAGTGTCTCAATCCCACTTCCATTTGTGCAGTGCACCTACCCGGCCCTGGGTGCATAATTTTACTTGTGAGAGCCAAATATGCAAAGTGTGGAATTAGCCCTGGACAAAAATAGCCAGTGTTGCAAATGTGATTTAAGGGCTGAAACGCCTCAGATCATCATCTCTGGCGTCTCCGATGCATGCAGGCAGCTGGGAGGGGTTACTGGACTCAGAGGTAGAATATAGCTTTGGCTCTGTTGGAAGAAAAGTGTTCATTTGGTGACTTTGTCCCTCTCCCCAGGGCGAATGCTCTGATATGAGAAACCCGAGAGGTGGAATGTGCCATTGGCAACTTGGCATTGAAAGCATTCGCTGGGGCAGGATTTTCCTCTCTGTGACCCTTGCCAGCTGTCTTTTTGCATAGGTTGGACACGAGTGCTTTCCCTGGGACATTGTGTATTTAAATGCCAGCCTGTGCGGTTTACAGTACAAAAGGGCAAAAATACGTAGGGGAATAAGGAAAAAAATTCTTCTCACTTTTCATTGGTTGACCTTTTTGAGTCAGCTTAATATAGACATTAAAAGAACCCCCATGACCATATTTCTGATCTTCAAAACAATTCCAAAAATAACCTCTCACACAATGTTATTTATATTCACTACTCCCAGGCTTCATGCATTAGGATATAAAGAATAATTTGCATTTATGGACCTGAACCTTGCAAGTCATTCCTATTTCGGTTAACTTAAAGTTAGATCATATGGTATTCTGTGGTCAGAAAACATTAATATCTGAAGAAATATGTAAAAATAGAATACATTCAAATATAGTCTATTAGGCCAACAATACTTGAATCCGAAATATATATTTAACTTGGTTACTTTAGACAGAGAAAAATCTCAAGTTTGAAGAGGTCCTTATGTAATAATAATATTATGAAACAAATATTAAAGGAAATACAAAGTTGAGAATGAGGTCCGTGGTATGCAAATCTCAATTAATGATTTATTTCTGTTTATTAACTCTTATCCTCTCTAGATGTTCTATTCATTCAATCATTTGTCTCTTATGAGTCCGACCAGGAAGGAAGTGCTTTTCTAGGTGACAAGACAAAGTTCTAGCATTTGCAGAAGTTCATAGACTAGTGTAGAAGACAGACAACAATGAGCGTGTCATATAATCTGTGGGAAAGATGTTTGGTGTGAAGAATTATGAGAACAAATGGATGAGAACAGCGAAATCCAAGCTCCACTCAGAGGAAAGCCAAGGGCCTTAGAGAGCTGGACCCCGAGAGTGAGGGGGAAGCTGAATGGGCCCGAGGCAGCAGAGCGAGCTCAGAGGTGAGGTTAGGGTTTGGCGGTGCTCTGGAGCTAAAGAGTTTTATCCCAAGAGAGATTGCCAGAGAGTCAAACATTTTAAGCAATTGTAAAAATAAAAACCTGGATGTAGTAATAAAACTATGTCTCATATGCTTTGTGGGCTAGAAATATTGTTTAATTTTCCTCTTGCTCTGTCCTCTTATTAAATGACACTTAATCACTGAATTTTGCATGTGAAATTCTGCTCTACAAAGAAAAAAAGGAAATGGCTAGTGCCATCTGGTGGTCACACTTGTGAACTTCATTTTAGAGCACTGCAAACACGAAACCATCTAGGCTTCAAGGTGAGGAAGCATTGTACTCAAACCCATACGTGAAGATGTCTACTGCAAACATCGAAAAGCATAAGGAACTTAGAAACCTTGCTAAAATGATGCCTGATGTCATTGGCGCTTTGGGCACCTTTGAGTTTGGTACAAATGGTTATTTTTGTCCATATATGCAGGCAGTTCATATAGTAAGTGAGGAATACATTCACATCCAGTTACAATGAATCTAATGTATGTATATTCATCACTGAGTTGCTGCCTGTATTTAAGTATACAACTGGAATCTTCTTCAACTGGAACAGGATACCATATCCGATTCCATCTACTGGTTGTCATTGTTGCACGACAATTTGGCTAACACACTGCATTCATTAATATAGTGCTTACCTAATAAATACACATTCATTCACAAGATAGCAAAAATCATACTTTAACATTACATAGTTTATCTCAAGGGCTCCAGATTCAGACTCCATGGCCTGAAGCTGGGCTCAGACGCCCCCACAGAATGTGGTAATCCCTGGTTTCTTCATCCAGGGAGACACCAAGAATTCTGAGTTTATGGGGTTCATGTGAAGATTAACAAATGAAAGCATACAGGTAAGAAGTCGAGCCCAGGACTTGGAGTATTACACGTAGTCAATACATAGTTAATACTTTGATCATTGTGATACCTTTTGTATATGCTTCATTGTAAAGAAGATTAACTCATGCATCATAGAAAAATATAACAAACTAAGTAGCTTAGAAACAGATTTTAGAGCAATCACTTAGTAAAAATTGAATTGGACTTATTCTTGTAAGAACTTTTCTGTCATGTGCACCATGTACTTATATTACTAAGAAATACTAAAAGCAAATGGAATGTTTTCAGAGCCCACAGTAACCTCTAGCACAAGTTAGATGCTCAATAAATGTAGACTCAATGAAGAATTAGAAAAGATTTCTTAAATATAAAAGTTGTCTATCTACTTTTATCTTTTATTTGGGAATTTTTTTTTAAAGTGGAAGTTACTATAAATTAAATTAAAGCTCTTTTGTGTCAATACACTACAAACTGAAATGATATTCAAATGTACGTTCTCATTTCATTTTTACCTAAGAGAATGATGTCAGTAATAATGTTAGACTATTCATACTTTTGTGATAATTGGAATATTTTTGTGTTACTAATCATATATTAGCATGATACTTAAAAAGAAAATGTAGCTGAACTGTTATACAAATCATTAAATTTTTATATATTGGCTTTTCCCTGTTATGTAATACATGTTCAAAATGTTGACTTTCAAAAGACCAATTTCACTTTCAAGTTCTTGGTTGGAAACACTATTATTTCACATGTATGCCATCCTGCTTCCTATTCAGCCACAGCCCTTTTCTGTAACATACTGACTCCGTGGCTTAATTTGTCTTGACCTAAAGGTAAATAGGTGCTTGTGGATATACATTTACCACCTATAAATTGAACTCAAGGACAGTGGCATGGCTTGCTAATATTCAATGCATGTCCATAAAAGTTCTCCCTCAAGCAAAGGATTGCAGAATATCAGGGAAACATGATGTTTCCTGCTATCTAACTGGCATACTCTCCAGATTATTACAAAACTTGTAGCAATATTTATTCTGCCTTTTAATGATGTTTCAGCAACCTCTAGAATTTCTTAATGCTGAATAAAAGGGGCTTTGTAACCTTCAGGTTAACCTTGATCAGTATTTCAGAAAGTATTATTAAAGGATTATTTATTAAGACCTAGAAGAAATGCTAATCACAAGTGCCCAGCACGGGCTCACCGAAATCAAAAAAGTCATGCAAAATTAACCTTAATTCTTTATCCACCAGTGAACGAGAAGATCATAGAAACTGTGTGGCCTTGATTCATGCATAGCAAAGCTTTTGAAAAGAAGTCTTGTGATACATAATTAAGAGGGCTAGCAGGAAGTAAGGGACCACTAGAAATCCCTTGAACTTCCACTTACCAACAGTCCATAATTGTTAACTTGACAGAGGTATCGTAAGGTGCCAGTGGGCTTCATCATCTCTGGAAAGTCTCCAGGTTTAGTCATTCTTGAAAAAAAAAGAAAAGAAAAGAAAAGAAAAGAAAAACAGTTTTGGCCTCATTGACTGTGTCTCTATTTTTATGGAGCCCATTCATGATTTGTGAATTTTTTTGACACGTTTGTTATCATAACAGGCAGACATAGCTTCAAAGTCAATACTACTCATTACAGTTTCATATGGAAAAACACATTTAAGAATGCTTGCTGAGAACTATACTCATTCACTAACTTTTCTATCAAACATCACTCTTTCTATTATTGAGTAGCTTTCCCTGCAATGCCTAGTTATTCCTGCAGACTTCATTTATAACAGGTTGTAAAGTCGTCAATTCAGACCCACCAGAAAGAAAGAATGCCTCTTCCTGAGTGCTTAAGTCACTTCTAATCAATTTCAAATCATAGTCCTTTACTCTTAAAAAAAAGCCATTTCAATTCTTTTATGCACAATATTTTCTGGTGCTCCAGCTAAGTAGTGATTTCAGATGTAATTCTAATCAGAGTGGTGATCTAATAATTCAAGGTCAGGAAATTGAGCTGTACATAAGGGCTGCCCTTGAGGTGTTTCTGAGACTCACTTTGGGGGTGATCACAGGACAGCATGAGCAGCCTTGCCCGATGGAAGCTGGGGTGCTGTCGAGGTCTCAGCGAGGTGAAACCTTTAATGGTGTTTTCATAGACTCACATTGGATCACGTATGCTCCTAGGATGGGGAGTTTTATATTTTAAATTGAGGAATACAATTGTATCTTAATTTCTTATGTTGCTTTTTCCCTTTGTTCCCACAGTGTCTTCTAAATAAGGTATATTTCTCATCACCATTACTTCTAAGTAAACATATCTAATTCTATCTTTAAATAGCAAATTGTTGAGCATTTTAGATTTTTATTTTCCATTTTGATTCTAAAGTGGCTAGTTACTCAGGCACAAAATATCTTTTATCTTAATTTTTTTCTTGTAATTTTAGCACATGATAACATTTTATGATCTAATATTACTTAGATTTTTTAAAAAATCAGTAAGCAATGTCTTTACCACAAAATGTCCATTGATAGAAGCAACTAGGAGCTGCCTGTCATAGACTGGCAAGATACTGGCTGGTCATACTCTATTGGAAAACTGATACAGTCAATAACGAGCAGGCATCTTGCCTAAAGAGAATTAAGAGTAGATCAAGAAGAGTATTCGCAACCTCACTGGGCATCTGTACCACTACGAGTGCAGGATTCTGAAATCTAGGAAAAAACACAAACTAGGCATGGTGGCACATGTCTGTACTTCCAGCACTTGGGAGGTTGAGGCAGGAGGATCACCGTAAGTTTGAGGCCAGTTTGGGATATATAGTGAAACCATGTTTCAAAAAAAAAAAAAGCATTAACATTAGGTGATCTAATCATCTGTCTGATTAAACTTCCTGTGTTGGTAGCACTGCTCCTTATCTGCATTGTTAAGTATGATAGCCAGTAACCATGTGTAACTCTCTGGCTCTTGAAATACAACTTTACTGAATTTTGAATTTCATTTGATTTTAATTTACTTAATTTTACTTTTAAAAAGCTCAGTGTGATTATCAACTATCATAGTGGAGAGCTCAGCTTGTTCTTTAAATTCACTGTGTCCTCCCCAGCCCCTTCCTGCTCCCTTGTTTTCCAGGAACATGGGCTTGGGAAGTGCTCCGTGCACATCCAGGTTTATAACAGCACAATTCATGACAGCTAAATCCTGGAAGCAGCCTATGTCCATCAATAGACGAATGAATAAAGAAAGTATGGTATTTACATACAATGGAGTACGACTTTGCCGTAAAAAAGCATTTGTAGGAAAATGAACGCATTTTAAGACTATAATGTTAAGCAAAATCAATTGAACACATAGCTTAAGTATTGCATGGCTTCTTTTATATGAGAAACCCAAATCATAAATAAAGAGCAAAATTAAAGATAGATGATAGAAAATAGAGAGATGGAGCTTTCTCAAATGAGAAGTGGATAAAGAGATGGAGGAGGGGGATGCAGAGGTAGGGAAAGGGAAGGGGATGAAAAAGGAATTAGATTACATGTGTGTGCCGACTCCCTGCAAGAGTTGGAGCATTATATACTACAAACAGGTACTAATTTTTTGAAAAAGAAAGTAAGCTCTAGTTTTAGTCCATGCAGATGACTGTTCTCATGTTCCCTAGGGCCCTACTGGTTGCTGATAACCTACAGTATATCCTCGGGGGAGAGCAGTGAGCTTCGTGTTTGCTGATTTCTATGGTTTTCCACTATGACCAATTTAAATGATCTACGTGAAATCAGCTAACTGAAAATAGTTCTAAAAGTTTATCTCATTTCATCAATGGTGCAAACTGGTTGTAATTTAACTGTATCACATGACAGCCCCAAATCCTTCCCAGGTCGTCTTCTGCATCACAAGGTCATTGCCAACTCTGAGCCCTGCTCTTAGTTGATTCAGTTTGTAAATTCGTTTGTTAATGTTCTATTTGATGTCGTTTTGTTTCAAGTACTTTTCTTTAGTTTCTGGAAAAGCTAGTCAAACAAATACTTTATTTTTATTTTATTTTCAATTTTTTATTTTAAAGAGAAAAAAGAAAAAACAGGAAAATCAAGAAGCAAACAAACCAAGAAACAAAACAAAACAAAAACAAAAACAAAAGCAAAATGACAGCAACAACAGCAACAAAACAGCGCTAGCTATATATGTTTTCAAAACAAGATGATAGCAATTTAATGGTTGTCATATTCCATATTGTCATCCTCGAAATAGCTGCTCAGGTTACCAGGTACAGGAATAAAACAAAACAATAAAATGGAACAATACATTGCATTTCACAAATAAGACAGGAGGAAATCCCCCACAGTTGCCAAATGCACACTGCCATCCTCCAAATATATGCCCAGACCACCAGCCCCAGGCCTGCAAAGTCAATGAAACAATACATGCATCAAGCTATTCCTTTTACCTCAGTTGCTATCATCTCAGCCTGAGTTCCTCTGAATCAGCCAGTTGCTTACAGCACATGGCGGGGATACAGGGCTGTTGTTTTTCTTGTCTCCCATCCCATGCACCAGCTAGCTCACTGGAAGGCATGTTTGACTTCTTGATTCTCTTCCTGTTCCCCATGGCTGGCCCTAGCTCATGGAAAAGTGTGCAAACAAATCTTTTTTTTTTAAAGTAGGATTTCAGAAAAAGATGTCTATGGATGCTAGGATGTGGGTGGGGGGAGAGAGAAGCAGAGCTCTGATGTCAACTGTCTGGTGTTACCCGCTTCTCTTTCCCAGGTGGTCTCCTGCCAAGTCTCCCATCTGTGATGTCCCTGACTTTGTCCTTCAGTGTTTTCCTCACCCCTCCTGTTTGGGTTACACTCGGCAACTCCAAAATTTCACACCAAGTTATTCACAGTCTTTCTGCCCTCCAGTCCCAGAGCCTTCTTTTAATACCAAACCCATAAAATCACCCACATTTCCCCTTATTTGTCAGGCTTAACCTCCCTTAAAGGACAGTTATTCATTCCTAAGTTCCATAGTGTTTATTGAATATCGGCTAAATGGCAGGCACTTTGCTGGTTGTAAATATCAGCTGTGGCTCTCCATTACATTAGTATTGAGTGTAGTAATTGTCAAAATGACTAACATGGTCACGAAATATGTTGGTAGTCAATATGTGTCATTTTATTGCACATTTTTGAAGCAAAATTTAGAAATATATTAAAACATTAAGATAAAGAAATAAAGTTGCACACTTTAGACAGATTAAACCTGTCACTTCTTTGTCTATTCCTCTAATTATATGTCCTATTTCACACCCCAGATTCCTCTTCCATGTTGATCTTTATGACCCTCAGACAGAGAGAACCAATGATGTAATTCACTATTGTTTTAGATAAATATTACATAAATCACTATACTTTTCATTAACACGAATACATCTTTCATTGACCCCGTATTTGTGATTATTGCCCTCATACATTCCCTATCTATGCATTGAGGATACAGTCAACATGTACATAGAATAATTTTTACTCTAATGAACAAAAAGAGGTGTAAGCATCATAATGTTGGCTAACATAATATTTTGGCTCATTTCTTTCTTGATAATCCTTTTAGGTTTTACAGTAAAGAATTGGGAGGGTGTTATTTCCATCCATACAGTCAGTTCAGTTTTTGTAGCAGGGGACAAAATGTGCAGAGTTCAGTTTTAAGTTGTGCACCCAGTCATGGACTGTGTATCAGTTCTCTTCTGCCTATTCACTGCTCCTGTGTCCCGGCCTCTCTTGCAGACAGGCCATCTGCACACTTGTCTGAAACACAGCTGTATCTTTCTTCCCTGCTCCTCCACACTACGGTTCACACTCACTCTCCACACCACACGGTTCATTCATTGGCCCCTCTACACAAGCCTGATGCTCTCACTCTCTCTACCTGCACCTGCCAAAGCTTCACTTTGTGCCTAAGCCAAAGTCTGGGCTGAAGAGCTTCAGTGCCTTCCCTGATCTGTCTCTGGATTCCTCTCTTGCTGACTGCCTCTCCACCCCTGCTCTGCCCGCACAAGTTCTACCCAATGGTTCACTTGTCCCATTCTGTCTTAGTGATTTTGTTCTTTTAAAGGCTTTTGGCTTTGTTCAAATCCTTCTCCTTACCTCTTTGTTTGAACGATTCTTATGCATGATAAATTATCCAATTGTAATTGCTACAAAATATCATCCCTTACTCTTCCTCTGATTGGATGGCTATTGTGTTCCACAAGCTCTCATGACAAGTCCCCATGCACTGTATAGCATATAGCACAAAGTGCTAGGTGTTTACTTGTCTCTCACTAGACTCCAGACTTTGTTGGTAGTGGGTTTTTCTTTTGCTAAATCACATCTGCTTTAAATGACAGAGCAAAGCACAATGCAAAGTGAATATCATGCCTCAGTTCAAAATTAAAGTGAGTTACTATACATTGTATATAAAGAGAAGAATTTGCTTTTCTGCTAGAATTCAAAAGTGACTGGGAAGAAAGCATATGTTTGTGAAGTGCCTGTTATATTCAAAGTATTATGTTGGTGCTTTACATATGTCACCTTGTTCAATCCTCGCAGCGATTTGAGCATTTTAAAACTTGAACACACTCAAGGACATAAAATAATAAATGGCAAAGCCAGGATTCAAAGCTCGACCTTTTGACTACAATATTTGTGCTCTTTTTTAGCAATCTACATTGCTTTTGAGAGTCTGAACACTGTATTGCTATTATCCATCTTGTTGGTTAAATTGAAGAATATATATCAAAAGGGCTTACACAGTGTAAATATTCTCTACACTCCCTGGGAACCATATAGGCATTCCATACACATTTGTTGATGAATAACTGATTATATATATTAGTTAAGGTTCTCCAATAGAACAGAATCTTCTGACTTCCTTGTACTTTCTCCATCCCATAACCCTGTTGTTTGGTGCCACCCACAGCTGGGTTGGTTCTTCCCCACTCAGTTTGCTGACCTTTATGCCAATCATCCACAGACACACCCAGAGTGTGTTTACTGGTCTGCCAGGTGATTCTCACTCCAGTCAAGTCAACAAGTCACAGTTAAAGGCACAATCCACCCCTTGTTAAGCTGACAACCGGACACAGCTTCTAAAACCATACTTAATTTTCAAATTAGATAGCAAGCTCATAGTTACACTTAACATGATACAACTATCCCACATACAAGTAGAAGTACACTAATGCTCTCTCCAGAATAGAAAACAGAGTTTTTCTTTGGGTGATGCTTACACTTTTGCTGACATTTGAAAATTTAAATATTATAACATAGATACAACAGCAATTAAGCACTGGTAATAAGTCAATCAGTGTCATGTCACAAAGAAAGAATATAAAAATACATGCTTAATACATCTGTATGTATACACAAGGATATTAAAATATAGGAGAGAAATCATCATGATCATTGTAATCCTAGTTTTTATAACCAGTCATGTGGTCATAGCTTGTACTTGTAACTACATTCTTCTATTACCCCTTCTTTATTTCCTTGGCCTTCTGAATACAACTCATTAGATCTTTATCTGACCAGGTAACCAATACATTTATTCCTGAAAATTCTAGGCCATTTGTCATCACGACTGGATTAAATTTAGTTCCCCCACTGACCTTAATAACAAGTCATAGTAATGCTAGGAGGCACCCTAAGGGATCGCCTGCATTCCAAACATATTCCTTCTTAATTCCATTGTGGAATAGGAATCCAATTTCTGCTTGGTAGCCTGGATCAATCATCCCTGGCAATAGAGCAAATTCTTTTTTAGCTTGTTGACTCAGGGGCATGAGGACCCCTACATGACCAAGGGGAAGTCTTAGCTTATAGTTCAATAAAATCATTATTGTGCTTCCTGGTAGGCCACATCCCATCCAAACTAAGACTTCCAAACCAGGTTGCAAGAATAGGAGGCAAACATTTTGTTAAGGATAATAGTGAATGGTACCAATCCCCTTTCTGCCCCTTACTTTCTAAATGCAAGAATACTGTCTATGGGAGACAGAGTACTCTATAGCAGAAGCTGATTCAGAGCCTATATAGCCCTCTGGAGAACCTTGTGCTGTCCTACAATGTATTGTCTTGTAGATGGTAAGGTAATTGCACCTTCAAAATACCATTCCACTGTTCTCTCAGTTCAGCTGTTTCTGGATGGCAGTGGGCATAGTATGACCAGTAAATGGCATGAGCATGTGACTCTTGCCTCACTTCCTTGGCCATGAAGTACATTCCTAAACAATGCTATATGAAATACCATGACAATGGGTTAGGCATTCTGTAAATCCACAGAGGGTAGTTTATACAGGAGCATTTCATGTAGCAAAGTCAAATTCATATGTGAAATAAGCACCTATTCCAGGAAGAACTTTTCCCTGATGGCAGTGGTTCAGTGTAATAACCAAGCCACCAGATTACAGACTGACCACTTTGAGGAAAGCTGCTGTAATCCTGGTCTATGCTTTTGGCAGATTGGACCTTCGGCTATGACTGTAGCCAGATCAGCTTTGGTGAGGAGAAGTCCATTTGTTAAGTTCATGCATATGCAGGGCCTCCATCCATCCCTGCCATCATGATCACTGTATTCCTGCACTCATTAGGGCAGGACAGGGATAGCTGAGAAAACAGATTGACTGCTATCCATGAAATAGATCATGATATCCACTGGATTATTAATATTCTCTTATGTTGAGGTCACCTTTTGGTAAGCATTTAAGAGGGACAAAATTATCTTTACATCCTTTACCTATATGGAGAGGCCTATTCAAATACCTCTCTCCTAAACGTCTTTGTCATCAATTTTCTAGTCGTTTTCTTTCCAAGTCCCTGACCATCTAGCCAGACCATTAGCTATAGTGCATGAATTAATATACAGTCACACAGCTGGCCAGGTTTTTCTTCTAAGAAAACTGTGTGTTCAGGTTCTCTTCCAGAAGTTCTGTCCACTTTCAGAGGTCCCTGTATAACATGCAGAGCCGACTGTGAACTAGGCCCCAGGCTGCTCTTCCTCTGTCAAATGAGGCCACAGCTGCATGTTAGGGGACAGAAGGCAATACAGCAGAACCAGGAATCATGGGCATTTGGGCCATTTTGTTTCACTTTCTTATATGTTCAGGACCTGCTTGGACCAATGATGTATGTGCTATCACTGTCTGATGATGAACCGTTGCTGTGCACATCCAAATTTATGACTCAGTGCATCAGACAGCACACGGTTCGTGTTGGACAGCTCGTGTCACTGGTAATCTTTGTCCCGTGGCCAAGCATTCAGTTTCTGCTAAGGCTTAGTCACAGACCAGCTCCCCATCTCAAAGGAAATTGGTGGACTGCAGATGATGGTAGACCTTCTTTCCAACATTTCAAGGGCCTCCACTGTGATTCACCTATGGGGCCTACCAGCAACTCCAAAGAGCACCCCTACTGCCACTGACACCTCAGGGACCATTGGATCTGCTGGATCATATGGTC
Source organism: Dasyprocta punctata (assembly GCA_004363535.1). Lineage (NCBI taxonomy): Eukaryota > Metazoa > Chordata > Mammalia > Rodentia > Dasyproctidae > Dasyprocta > Dasyprocta punctata. Next base: position 10,034 of record RJWM01002518.1, on the reverse strand, counting down.
CAAGTAGCAGAGCACCCTGCCCAGCAGCCCGGACCCATTGCAGAGTCTTCTTTCATTCCGTAGGTCCCTACTCTTACTAAAGGGCCACAAATGTCATGTCATATTCCTTGAGTCAGTGTTACTTCAGAACCAGTGTCCAGTAGTTCCCTAACTGTCTAATAATTTGCTTTCACAAATATATGTTATCCTGACAAAAGCTCCTAAGTCTCCTGGGGAAGGATAGGAGAACAGTGTGCAGCATCCTTTCCAGGAAGTACACCACCATTTCCCTTCCAGGGGCTCTGGCCTCCATGTCATTCAGAGCCTTTTAGGTCTGTAAATTGGCTTGAGTCTGGGAATGGCTATAGAGACCATGATTCTCTTCTGCTACTGTTTGAGGGAAATTTTAATTCATGTGCCCTAAAATTTTTCTGCTTATGTAAATCTAGTAAAAATTCAGTAGGATTTTTATCTACTTTACTTCTGGGAGCACTATGGGTCCATACATGACAGAACATTCTAATGATTGCTTTGTTCTGCTGTCCAGTACAGCCACTTTGCTTTTGGTGGTCAACGCTGTCACTTTTTGGCCTCTCCCTCTCTGGAATCCAGTTAAACCCACTACATTCAAGTTTCCCAGTTGAGCTACCATGGTCCCCAGTGTCACATCTGTTATAAGGAGAAGAGCAGTGACAGAGTTCCTGAGGGATGCTGGTTACCCCCTCATGAATCTGCTTTCTAAGGTATTAGGGAAGGGTACACTTGCTGGACCATCCAGGTGCAGAGGATTTGGGTTTACCTGGCAAATCCACTCCAGGATCCCCATTTGTCTGAGTCTTTGTGTATCCTCATCAACAGTGAACCAAGAAATAACAGGCATCACTGGTTCATTTGCTGTGGGCCAAATTGTGACCCATGTTTCTGTCGAACAATCAAATAAACTAGTAGCACCTTTTTAAATTGCATGAGCTGTGACATTAAATGCACTATCTCTGCTTCACAAGCCCATATCAAGACATTCAGCCAGACTTGGTGATGTTTCTTCCACCGTTATCCCACACCCCTAAAACTCAATCCTATACCTCTTCCCTGGGGCTTAGCATGCAAGAACTTCAGAAGTTCTCATGGGTCAGGCTGAGTGCATCACCCTTAGGAGCCTTTTGAGGATTGAGCCTGGTTATAGGCTTAGAGACAAAAGTGGGTTGCAAGGGTGGGTCTTGAGCCTTAGAATTGCCTTGTTTGGGAACTCCAGCAGGGACAGTCATCACTGTTTCTCACAGGCAACACAGCATTTGTTTCCTCAAGCCGAGGTGCAGGGGATAGCACCACAGGGGGAGCAGCAGGGAGACCTCTGCCACTAAAGGTGGGGAAATTTCTTGTTCTGGCAAAATAATCTCATCAGAATTCAGCAACTCAGTGTCCTCAGCCTAGTGACTTTCCTCCCAAAACATCTGCATCCTAACTTACTGGGTCCCATTCTTTTCCCATCGCTGTCCTCTCTTTAGCTGCAGATACCACTCAGGATTGAGCTTTACTTTTGTGCTGTAATTCACCCACTCACATTGCAAGGGCTTGCATTCAGTACTTGGTGATTTCAGCCATATGACTACAGGAGAGATTGTCCTTCTTCGGGATACGCTTAGGCCCCTCTAGATTGTTGATGGTTAGGGTTAGGGTTGAACCTGAGAATTTGAATCTTTGAGCTTATTGTTTTCCTTTAATAATTTGTTCAGAGATACTAAGAGCAAGCAGCCTGCATCATTATATTTCCTACTTTTCCAAAAATGTTCGAGTGTTATATAGAGAACCACTAAACTCCTTGCATCTCACAAGTGACAAATTAGGATAACAAAGTGGATCTATGCTGCATGTTACTTTAAATCTTTCTCACCACAGATTATCAGTACATTATCAGAAGGACAGATCATGGTAAATGTAAGCCCTCGTCATATTAGAAAGCCAACTAAACTGATGGCAGAAATTCATTGTTAAAATTCTGTTTCTCTAGTATTACCCCAGTACTTATGCCTGTATTAGGTAGGATATTCTAGAGAAACAGAATCAGCAGAAAATACATGTGTACTTATGCAGATGGACTTATTAGGTAGACTCACAGAACCAGAACCCCAAGAGTCCACACTGGGCGTCTGAGCACTAGAGAACAGGGGGACGACCCAGGACCTGCCCTGCACAAGAGGGAAGCTACAGGACGAGAGGGTTCACAGATGCAGCACCAGTCCAAGGTCAAAGACTTGGAAGCTCACTGGAGAGCGACTAGTGGAGTCTTGCATCAGAAAGCAGAAAAAACTGGAGAAATCTAAAGGTGAGGGCAGTAAAAGACACACCCATTTAAGAAAACTCAAGGTTTTTAACACAGTCACACTTCCTTCTTTCCCTTTTTTATTCCATCCAAACTGGGCTCAGATTGGTTGGTGCCACCCACCACTGGATGAGTCTTCCCCGTTTACTGGCTGACTATTAATCATCCAGACACAGCCAGAAATGTGTTTTACTAGTCTTCTATGCATTTCCTACTCCAGTGAAGTTGACATATTGCAATTAACAGGAACACTATATGACACTGTTATTTTAAATAGTGTTATTCTTTTCCTTTTTAGGAACAAAATTACCCAGTCTATGTTTCTCATTACTAAGTTTTCATTAAAGAAGAATTCCATGATCAAATACATTTAGGGAATAATGACTTAATTTAGACAGGTTTTGTCACTGCAGAATTGCAGTCTGTAATTTATTAAGCATATTGCATCTTCCAGGGCATGCTTCCTGGAATTTGCTCTTTTGACTTTTTGTGGAGAAAAATAGCTGTCAGGACTAATGTATAATGGAATCCACTTTAAAGTACTATGAATAACTTGAAAATGCTTTTACTCATTTGAGACTCTTACATGATCTGCCATGTAAACCGAGGTAAGGAGTGTGGATGGCTATGTCTGGGATGTGAAGTATGGAAATTGATTTATTTCTGTGGTTTGCAAAACCATTTTTATTAATATTAAGTTACTCCTGTCAGACACAGATATGAGAGCTTCTATATCACAGTAGAAATTACGAAACAAAAAACATGCCAGAGACGAATTAATATTATTCACTCTGAGAGGCTACAATCAAAGTCAGAAATTTTTATCCTTGAATATCAGAGGTTTTAATCACTGAATATCATGTGCATGATGTTGTGATGAACTCTTCCCACATGCTCTTCCTTCCTCTAAGCATTTTCAGTATACAATTCATCTGCTAACAGTGTGAAATCAGACACTATGGTTAATGTGTTTTCCAGATGAGGAAACCAACGAACAGAGCTATTGAGTTATTTGCTAAAAATTACACAATTAGGAACTGGTTTTGGCAACATTAGAATCAAAGTTGTGTGGTTCCAGGATTTCCATTCTTAAAAGTTATGCAACATTGCCTCTCCCAGGCAATTTCTTATGGTGAAGTCTTTTTGGAAAAATAATTTCTTATTGCAAAATTGTTTGTTTTGCTGTAATTTAAGTTTTTAAATCGATTTTGAATGAAGCAATTATGAAAGGCACTAGCCTAGTTTTTATCTCCCTTCAAATTCATTTTTACAAAAAATAGTACATTACCATGAGTTTCTCCATGTTCTTTCATTTATTAAAATAACAATTTTGTATGTACTATATCTGTAGTACATATGTAGATTGTGGATAACCAGCAAGAGGGTGGCATGAATGAAGAAAAATATGGAAATCAGATGCAGGTGTGCAAGGAAATTCCATCCTCACAGAATGCATAGTTTGGGGGAGAGATGAAAACGTGTGTGAACAGTGAAAGGCAGCATAGAAGGGGAGACATGCGTTAATTTAAAAAAGTTCTGGTGAGGTGCTACATAGGCCCCAGGAGGGAGAAAAGGCTTGCACTTTGGGGAAGAGGGAATCTTTTAGGAGAAGATGCATTTGAGTTTGAATGTTCTCTCTAATATATGAAATGTGAAACATCACCTGACAGAAGTTGAGAATATGATGGTGATTACTAGAGGCTGGAGAGGGTAGAAAGGATGGAGGGACAGGGAAAAGTTTATCAATAGGTATGGATTTAGTCAGTAGTTTGCAAGGGAATAGATTTGACACAGGATACAATTTTATAGGAGTATCTCATAATATTCACCCAAAAAGTCAAATGTAGAAGAATACAAGAGATCTGTCTGGGCACTAGAGACCCAAAGAATCCAGCTGAGCACCTGGACACCACAGAAATGTCCCACACAAGTCCAGCCAGAGGCCTAGAGCCCACGACAATATCTTATGCAAATCCATATCAAAGATCTTCACTGAAAAGGCCCAAAGGTCAGTGGTGGAAGCTAGAAAGTCCGCACCAGTGGGATGAAGGATCTGTCCCAGCAGGTGGACGGATGTGCACTGGAGCCAGGAAGCAACGCTCAAGACAAAGACCAGAGCTCTCCTGAAAGGAACCTCAGCCATCCTCCATGACAGACTGGATCCAAGCTTCTCCTATGATGAGAACAGTGGAGTTCATATGAGGAAAGCCAGTGTGACAAGCTTCTCCAGGAGAGTGAACTCCATTCAACCTTGCCTTCCCATTTTCCTTCACGCCAATGCGGAACAATCCTCAGGCCGGTTTTTCACGCCTAAATCCATACTGACTCAGTTCAGCTGAGCGTTCTCACTTAAATTGACCATTGGTTAACCCTTCATAGACGCTAAGTTACAGTGTCCAGGAGCTTCCTAAGGAATAGGAATTGTCCTTCCATGCTAATAAACACAGCTTATGCAACATGTAAGAGTGTGACTTCATCAAGGGAAGAATGATGACTTTGACTGAAATAATAACTGAGACTTCTTTAATTGCTAACATCTATAAATTGATAAATTGATAAATCACCTCTTGACCACTGGATTAAAATGTTAAAAGTATGAAATTCTATTTACTTCAGCTTTTATAATAAATCTGTTTGCTATTATTAACTCGCATACAAATACATTATTTTCTGTGAATAAACTTGACTATTGTTTAGATTGATGTAAGTTACATGACATTATTTTAAAACATTCCTGTAGTGAAGAAACAGTATATTTTCCTAAGTGCATTGCAGTCAGACTTCCTGATGGAGTCATGATTCAAATATATCCAAGAGGAAAGTGCAGACTGTTTTCTTATGCTTTTAAATCCCTTGTTTGCAATATAAAAATTAATCTTTTATTATTTTGGTTTTATTTACAAATTACCTTTCGAAGTTTTTAATCTATCTTAACACTCATTATATCACAGCCCATGTTTACAGAATAACTATTTGCATGCAGTTGCATACTGCTATGTACTAGTTTTGGGGGAAAAATTCCTCAAATATGTGACATCCATCTTACTACAGAGCTTCAAGCTTTAGTTGTCATGTTATGCAAATGCTTTGCTTTTAGTTGATAAAAGCACCAAAAGACTGAGAGTTCCACATCAGAAAGAAGGAAATAATCAAATGTTGGTTTTCTTTATTTATCTATTTGATAAATGGTCCTCTTTACAAAAGAAAGTTTGCCGTACAATATTGATAAAGTACTTGGCTACTCATAGGTAAGGTGTAACAACATGATTTTATCATAAAACCCAAATCACTTGAAGAATAATTTGAATATGGCTTCCCATTTTCCTCGCCTCCACTGCATCTTTTGTCTTAATTTTTTGGTTTGTATTTTATTTTTAAAAGGGCAGATTGGCACGGTTTTCAGTTTCTCTCCTCTTTTTCTCACTTTCTGTGTCATCCTTGATCGTGACACTGTCCTTACGGGATATGATGATGCATGCCCGGCACTTCAGTGGGGACCTTTGGATTGCAATGCCGGGTGGCCCTCCTCTCCAGGCAGACAATTTTCCTGACACCTTTTCCGTTTCCTTTGGACACATTCTGGGCCCTTGTTGCCTTAATTGTTTTCCACACCCTTCTGTCCTTCTCTACTCCTGGGGTATTTTTTACTCTCTGTAAGCAAAACAAGAATCTCTTCTTTCAGAAGTTTCTCTTGACCTTCACACTACCTTCAAGCCATTTTGGATTCAGTTTTCTTTCTAGTGTCCTCCACCATACTTATCAAGCTACATTCTTTACCTCCACCTCACTGTCACCCACTTTAAACCTGGAATAATTTCCTTCCTTTTTTTTCCCTACCCCAAAACCCTGTGGATAATGTTTGCTATGCACCCTCAATAGCAAATCAAATTTTCTTTTCCTTTAATCCTTAGGTTTATTTACCCATTTAAGAAACTTCCTCTTGCCTGACCTTGTTGAAATCAACTTTTGGGTTGTTCTACATTATTAAGCAATATCTTTCTCAATGAGGTGGCAACTCAAGAACTTCTGAGTATTTGTTGCTTGGGAAAATTATGCACTTTCATTACTTTAATTTACATCTCCACATGGATGATTTTACAATCTCCATATAACTTCAAGGACCATTCTTTTCCCCAAAAGTCTGCTCAATATTTTCATTTAAAGTTTTACTGCTGTTTCCAAATTAATGTGTACTATAAACTGTACTATGTTAAAACTAGTTCTTCTACCAGATGCAATCTGCCCTTTTAAAAATAAATAGCTTTCTTTCCACTGTACACGTGAAACAAATCTAAATATTCCACTGATTGTTTTCTTTCAAATAGCTAACATTGTTTTCTTTCCATTTCTCTGAATATTTGTGTAGTCTAAGACATTACCACACCAATGACACTTCACCTGGCTTCTGTGCTATAGGATAAACCATTTTTCTGACAATCACAGAAAATTTATAACTTTTCAATGCACTGATCAAAAATCCAGTGGTTCCACGTGTCCTGCAAAAAATTTACCTCAGTTGCCGAAAATTCAAGGTTATTTATTTTAACCATCATTTTCTGTTACACATTTTCATGTCTCTCTAAAATAAGACTTTCAGCAAATTAAACTTAATGGACTTTGAGCAAAACTTAATTCATGAATCAGGTAGCACTCTTGTCCTGAAGAATTTCGGAGAATTCACAGCAATGTGGGCAGTGAGCAAATGATCAAACCCTAAAGCACAGAAACAGCTCCATTGGTTCCAGCTAGGCGTCTGCCTTGTTGCGTTTTGGTTTGAAACATTGACTGTTAGTAACTGGCTGAAGCTCGCTGTCAGGGACTGCCCGTTCTCTGTTACTAAGGGAGGATTCCTAAGGTAGGTGTCGTCTGTTTACATACCAAGTTAGGCTGCAATTTATTACCTACAAATTCACACCACAGAGACAGCCTCGGGTAGTAGTCTGCTTATCTACTGGAAAAACTTTTACTTAATGACAGCAAACAAGACTCTTCTACCCCAGCTATATTAATTCATAATTCGGGGGAATACATACAGGCAGCTTTCTTTTCCTTATCTCTTTGCGGATCTATTGCCTACTTCTCTATCAAATACCTTTCTTACATATTTCCTACATAAAAATGGTCACTGTCTGAAACACACCACCACACACTTCATTTAGGATTTTTCATGTGGTGCCTCTAACCAAAGGGAGGGTGAAATGTATACTGAGGTTCTACGATGCCTTATGGTCAGCAAGTTCTGGTGCAATAAACAGGGAAGAAAGAGTGAGTGACAGATCTCAGTAATTATTTAAAGAAGCATTTTCTCATTCTAAATTAAATTGCGTATCATTCAGTTCCTAAGCTGTCCGTTCATCCTGACAGCTAAGTGTAGAAGAAAGTGCTTGCTTAAAAAATAAAACTCCGAATTCTTCCTCAGATTACATGATTTAGAACTCTCTGCTAAGGATTGCTTTTCTTTGGAAATGATTTTAATTCATCACTTTAACAACTCTGTATTTTAGAAACATTGAAATTTTTGCAAGAAACCTCGCTTCTCTTTGAATCCAACTACAACGTCTTCAGATTTTGACACCTGCAAAACTGTGTGGGTGAAAAAAGACTCAGGAAGTCTGAGTGATTTGTGAAGATAATTACTATCCATTTGATTTAGATTTCCAGGCACAAAGCATTGATTTTTCAACCACCTCACCATTACTCATTCATTCACTCGAAAACATTTCCTAGGTGTCTGCTCTGGGCTGAGAACCTTGTCAGAGGCTGAGGACCCTGGCAGGAATAATCTCCTGTCAGTTTCCCTTTGTCACTATCCTTACAGTTTTATATTGTCATAGATTATATTTCCACTTAAAGTTCCGTTTTTAACATTTCCTAATGGAGCAGTGAGTTAAAAGTGCAGTGTCCTATTTTCTGTAAAAATGAGAAGCAGAATGGCGATGTTCGCAAGCACCGCTTACCAAACTAGAGCAGCAGCAGTGATTTGCTGAGAGCCAGAAGTGTGATTCCTGCAGGGTCACCATATTACTCAGGGAAGAGCCCGGCCCTTCTCCCATGTGTCAGTGGTAAGTTAGGGCATTGCCATTGGAACTGTGGTGGGCTTCTAACATGGAACCATTAACTCGAAAGGCAGCTGAATAGTCAGAAATGCCATCACACATGTGCGCATGCATGTATGCACATGTATGCATGTGAACAATTTATATATAATAAGATCACATTTTCTAAAATATATATATATATTTTATATATAATAAGATGACATTTTCTAAAATAAACTCTTGACTTTATATATTCTTTGCGTCCCAGTGAATCTGAGAGTTGCAGCCAAGAAAATAAATCACTCAAATGAGGATTGCAATGTTTTTCTAAATCATGTGTGACTTTTGTTTTAATAAACTCATATTCTCTACTGGAAACTGAGCACAGTTCAAAGTTCTACTTGGTATGAATTTTTTAAAGAAGTATATATATGTCACCTATGCAAATGTGTCCAGCTTGTTGGGCAGAATACTTGCTTTGAAGATACCAAAAAAAGAGAATAATTACCAAGATGTGTGTCAATGATAAAAATAAAAAATAATCAATAAATTTACCAACAAAGAATAATATAAGCAGATTCTTCAAATAGTCTTATCTACAGGTATAGTCAGAGTTTAGAAAGTTGTTATTGAAACCAGGCATGGTAAAGCAAGCTTGTCATCCCAGCCTGAGAGACTGAGGCAGAAGAATCACAAATCTAAGCCTAGCCTGGACAGGTGAGCAAGACCTTGTTTAAAAGCAAAAAAAAAAAAAAAAAAAAAGGAAAAGAAAAAAGAAACAAAATTAAAAATGGAATGGGTTGAGGATGTAGCTCAGTGTGACGGTCCCGCTTTTAATGCTAGTACAAAAAGAAGGAGAAAGGAAGGAAGATAGAAGGAAGGGAGGGAGGAAAGAAGGAAGGAAAGGAAGAAGGAAAGGACAGAGAAAAAGGACCGTGGGTGGCCGTGATGATCCCACGCAGCCAGCGCCCTCAGAGGACCTGAGTCTCTGTCCTGCCTCACGCTCCAACCCTGCTCCTTGCATGAGGCTTCCTCTTGGTCTAAACGTAATGCGTCCTCTCCTGTTACATGAAGCACTCTGCGAATGAAGTTCCAAGTGATTTGTGCCCAGTGTCTTGGTCTTATCTTCCCTGTTTATTACAAAACATCTTTCTTTCAATCATTTAAATATTTTTCTACCTCAATCTTCAAGTCTAAATTCTAAATTATTAATGGTTCCAGAACCTTCTTACTGTCACACGTTCTATCCAGAAAGTGAGATGATGTGGTGACCAGGACATGCCCATTATTCTGTTTTCCAGTCATTTTCTCTTTCCTGTGCTTTATTTGCTTTAAAAAACATTGGAAAAAGCTGTTGGCATCTGTGAAAACTATAGGTAATTCGTGACCTATATTTAATGATAGGATCAATTTTTTTCTCACACTGAGGATAATTTCAATGGAAAAATTGAAAATCTGAGTCATTAAAGATTAAGAAAAGCTGAAGAAACTAAAAAGAAAGATTAAAAGATTGAACAACTGCTTTTTTAATTAAACTCTGTAATGCTATTAAGTTAAAAGCTACTTAGATTCTAAAACAAAATATATTGCTTGATAGGGTGAAGATTTTCTAGAGAAAAAGAATTCTAGCTAAATTGTGTTACCTACTGTAAATGATGCTGCCAGCTTATTTAGATTTCTAACCTCTAGCAATAACA